>MVGT01000862.1:6840-61215 GCA_002174775.1 Macleaya cordata | reverse complement strand
TGTTGCCCTACTTTCTCTCCTCTCGCTTGTCGGTTTGGATTGATTTGAGCCTGCTGGCTATGCGGCATCGGCTGTGCTGGGGAACCGACAGATGAAAAAGAAGGATGATTGAGATGGTTGTAATAAGATTAGCCAAAGAAAACGAACTAAAAAACAAAAAGTTTGATGCCATGCCCATCCATCGTCCATCCCCTCCTCTCACTCTCTCTCTGTCTGTCTGTTTGATTCACACGTGGTCCACTTTCTGGAATCTACTCAAAAAGAAAGAAAAGAAGAAGAAATAGCCAAAAGATTGATTTAACAACTATACATATTAGGGCTGTCAACAAAGAAACTAGGGAGTTAGCTGTGCCTAATAAATTTACTTTTTCTTCATATGTGAATTGGTAAATTATGTAGCGTATTATTTAAATTTTATTGGCTAATGCTATCTAAACCATGACGAGACTTTGGGCTTACTTAAAGACGGCCCATTAACTACTATGTGATTTGATGCGATAAAAAAATGATGGATATAAAAATTAGTCCTTTAATCAATTCTATGTAGAACTTATTATTATTAGGTGTAAACTAATATATAATTATTATATAAATAAGATCGTAGAAAATAATTGGTATTTAGTAAAATGTGGCTGAGCGTAATAGGAATATAAAAGGGCACGCTAAAATTTTGAATGAGCTGCACCGTAGACTGGTGCCCCAAAATGGCTCAGGCTTACCCTCCGCTTTTCTCTTTCTTTATCTCTCCTTTTTTTTTTTTTTTTTCTAATTTGGCACGGCCGCTTGAGCCGCACCATTCATTCGGGAAGCCTGTTATATATAATTAAAATGAAGCTTGTTATATATAATTATAAGATATAAGTAGAATGTAAAAATAAGAATTGGTATTATGCCGATCCATTTGGAGATGACCCCCATGATGTGATATAAACAATGAGAAGATTTTAATCACAAAATATCAGCCCTTAGATCATATCTAAGTGAGCACTATAATAGGTGTAAACAAAGTGTAAAGCTGATAAGGATTTAACATAAAACTTAAAAATAAAATAAAAAGATACATTAGGTATTAAAGTCAGAAGCAAAAAAAGGGTTCGAAATTAGGTCGGCTAATTTATATTAAATTTTTGAGGGAGGTTATTGCACCTCCTCTTAGAACACTCCTTATAACGCCCCTCCTGTGGGGACCACATGTGATGCATTCTAGAGTTGATTTTTTTAAAGGATATTCTTCTCACCATGTATATCATCATATTAAAATATCACTTCGTTCTAAAATTTTTAACCCCTTTAAATTAACCTGTAAAAATTAGTAACTATTTGATAACTATTTGAGAGGTCAAATAGTTACCAATTTTTAAGAAGTAATTTGAGAGGGTTAAGAGTTTTAGAACGAGCTGATTTTTTAATATGATGATATATATAGTGATGAGAATATCTTCTAAAAACATTAGCCCCTAGATGCATCACATATAGACCCTACAGGAGGGGCATTTTAAAGGAGCGTTCTAAGAGAGAGTGCAATAACCTCGCTCTAAATTTTTATATATATAAAATGTTAAAGATAATAAAAAATCAATTGAGAAAATTAATATTAATGTGTCTATTCCAGTTCCTAGTGATTTGATATCTATTCTTATTAGCTATCAAAATACCCAGAACTATAACCACTATAATACTAACGGTTCTGATTGTTAAAAAAAATTCATTGGCACACTAATTAAGATATATTTATTAACCTTAATACAAAGATTTCGAGATTGATGTTTGTAGATTTCGAGATGTTTTTATGTCTGTCTGAGTGATTTATTAGTTAATTTTAGGGGTATGGTTTTAATCATTTGTTGATTTGGATCCTCTGGTTGGTGGGTTTATAGTTTAAAAAAAAAAAAAATGTGGTGGGCCCGCTCCCACTTCACAGGCTAAAAGATGGAGCCCGGAGGTGAAGCAGCAAACGCGTCATAGGGGGGAGGGTCTATCTAACAAACGTTTCTATCTAGGTTTTTTTTTTCATGATAATAAAAAGTGACATGCTATGTTAGGGTTGTCGTGTTGGGGCCGGGGGTGGGTCAGTCACATGGATGCATGTGATGAGAAAGAAGGTGGAGCAAGGAAATCTTAATTACTCAATTAATCCTTCCTTAATATTCGTATTAAGGAAGTTTCGTTGGTTCATCATCATCACAATGCCCAATAAAATTGCTGTTTATTATTTAACTATTGGAAACTCGCATGCTACCTATTAATAAAGGGAAGGGATATTCCACCCATCTTTGGTTGCACCACTTTTTTTTTTTGGTCTACATAATCTAAAGGTTAATTTTTTAGGTTATTTTTCTTACTTTTAATTCATCATATCTAAAAATCTAACCAATTTTTTTTTTTTTTAAAAAAGGGTATTCCAATCATTTAGCTCTTTATTTAAGTGGAATAAAGATTGTGGAAATTAATTGTCCATTCTCCCCACACGCGCTACGCGCGTTACCTCGGATTGAGACTGTGGAACAGTGAATTTTCACCTGGCCCCACTTCTCGCCGCTCAGAGAAAGGACGAAAATGAAAGACGAGCAAAAATTCTACCACATGGGGTATATATGGAAATGTAGGAGTCGCCACCTGATTATAGGGAATCATGACCCGAGTTTTGAAAATCATCTTAATTTCTAAGTTTTTGAGAAATCATTGTGATGATCCATTTGCTGGTCTACGATCAGAGATTCGAGGTAAGGAATCTGGGTACGGGTCAGGAAGGTGTTAGGCACCCGACAACTACCCGATCGTAAGATCGGCCCTTACTTCATAACTAAGGATGTTTTAAGAAATTGTTTGATCTAACTATCATTACTCTACAAAAGAGTGTGTGCAGAAAATGTAAGTTTGAGCCCCCTAAGCCTATGTTTCATGCTTATAAAGTTTTTTGGTGCAAAAGTTGATATTAATGCCTATTGTTGGGCACGTATCAAAAAATTGACACGTACGAAGTATTTTGCACGTACACTGAGCAGCACGTTATACGAATATTATTATTCGTACAAAACAAAGATACACGTATTTACTCTTCTATACGTGTTTGCAAGCAATTCGCGTAGCCGACAAGACTTATACGAAACATCGTGGCACGTGTGTATATCCGCTCACTTTCACTATCAAAATGCACCACTTAGTTTTTCTTTTCAAGTGTGCAACGCAAGACACGTGTATTTTATAAGTACACGTGTACAAATGTGGTAGTTTGAAAAATGCAAGTTTTATGACACGATCATGTTATCACATGTGCCCAAAGTGATTTTAAAAATATTGTACACGTGTTTCTCTTATCATGTGCGAAAGAAAACGACTCGTGCACATACAAGCGCGTGTACGGAGGGTTTTCAAAAGTATATTTTTCTAACGTGTAGTTTCAACACGTGTAAAAGGGGTACATATGACAAATTCACGTATACCCGTAGGCTTTTGAAAATACGACATGCGTGTACCACATCACACATGAAATGAGCATGACTTAATTCTAAACTTATCTAGAATTCCTAATTCTCCTTATGAAATTTTAGTACTAGAATGCATGCAAATGATTTTCGTTGTCTAGAAATCATTTATTTTCTTCTTTTTTGAAAATTATTTAGATTATCACAAAGTGGGGTCTATTTAAGAATTAACCCAACTTGGTTAAGTGAGCAAGACCATCGACCCGGCATGGATACGAATGTCGAGCTTATATGCCCGTCGATGGTGGTCTCTTTTAATAAGTTTAAGAGAATTTCTAGACTAATCCTAAAATTAACAAACATCTTAGTGCTAATGCATCCCTAATTTAAAGCCAAACAAACCTAACCTAGATTTATCTTGTTCTAAGAAAGATTATCTTTTTTTAGCTATTAGGTTTTTAAGATTTGGGAAAGAATGGGTTTGGAAGCCCATAAGAGAAGAAGTGGGTTGTAAAACCCTTTTTTTTGTGAAGTGAAAGTGTATCCAACTTCATTGGAAGTGGACTTTTTGAAGCCCAAGATTGGCAATGGGCCTAAGGCCCAACTTGAAAGATCCATAATGTCCATTATGAACCTTAAATTCAAGGAATGAGAGAAGTGAGGTCTGGGCCCACTAAAGCTTATTATAAGGCTTATGGAGTGTTTTATGAATTTATGGGCAAAAGTGTTATTTCAAACCTAAGATTTTTATTACTTTTCAACAAAACCTAAGCTTTTGCCCACTAAGTACAAACATCACTTTTAACAATAAAATAGATGTGAGGTGGCATTTTCGTAAATAAAATAACTTTATGCAACAAATCATATGTTATCATGATTTAAAAGTAAAAAGTAATCAAACAACTTTATGTATAAACCTATGTATTATTATGGATTGAAAATGTGTATTTTTACACAAACTACTTTACTTTTATATCCCATTTATTTTTATGGATAAAAAAGTAGCTTTTTCTTGCAAACACTTTTCTTTTCATATCCCACTTATTTTTATGTATCAAAAGTGCATTTGTGTGCAAAAATGATAAACATCAAAATTTCAAATATTTCATGGAGCATTCATGGCATTTAAACCTCATTTTCTTACTAACATATATATTTAAGCATGCTTTCTTATGAAAATTAGGTTTTAGTGATGTACAAATACAACATAATTTTTATAACCCAAAACATGATGATGATATTTTATATATACCATGAAATGATATAAGCTATTTTTGGCACATATCAATATGTACAAAGCATGATTTTGCTATTTTATTAAACAAGATGACATGCATATTCATATGATATCTACATGTTTTTTCCTACATGTAGATGACACATCAAAACACATATTGAAAGCAAAATTCACTTATTATATGAATTTAAAGTGTTACATGCTTGGTTTAATACAAAAAGATTGAGGACATGACATTTTACCTAGCTTTTGCCCAAATTCCCAATGTAGCAAGAGATTCCACCTTGAAATTCTACACCATTTTTGTTGTTTATACCATTTTTGGTAAGCCTCCAAGGTAAAAATGGGATGAAAAGTTTCTTTCTCTAACTAGAAATTAGACCTGAAAAGCTCCTAGAGTAGTTTTGAAAACAAAGAGGAAACTAAAATTCTCTTGAAGTTTGTGCAAAAATCTCTCCAAATTTGCTAGTGTGTTGAGACCCAAGGCATTCCTTTCTATTTATAGTTGCAGGAAGAAATTTTGGCTGTCAGATCATTTTTGATCAAAAGGTCAAGATTCGTCCTTATCCAAAAGAAGGGAAGAGAGAGAAAAAAACCCTGGACGGCTAGGGGAGCTTATCTGTTGGGTGCATGCGTGCTAACACATGTCTGACGCACACTAAAAAAGGCTGATGGGAGAGAGAAAATGAGGCAAATAGCTAGGGTTGCCCTTGCCGTTTGGGTCAAATGGCTAGGGTCGCCCTAGCCGTCTATGCTGAACGACTGGGGTGCCCTGGCCGTTTTGGTTGAACGGCTAGGGTTGCCCCGACCGTCAAGCACATGCGTGCTGATATGCTCTGCCGCAATACGACAAATGAGATGAGAACCTCAAGTGAAGAGAGAAAAAGTTACAAACGGTTAGGGCTACCCTGGACGTTTGGTGTCAACGGCCAGGGTGCCCTAGCCATTTGGGTGTGAAGTGTGCAAACCCTCCGTAGGTGTTATTACCCACCTCTTGTTCTGTGCTTGGGTGCTTAAATCCCTGTATCAAAGGCAACCCTCTTCGGGGTGAATTTTAGTTAATTTTTGGGGTGCAAAAATCTAGTGTCTACAGAGACGACTTGGACGAATGTGAGACATCGGTGGCAAAGATAAGTTGGGCCTGACACAACCCGTCCTGTTTTAATATATAGATTCCAAATCTGGATCAAGTTTAGTTGATTGGCTAATTCAAAAAAAATTTAAGTTGATTTTATTTCTCCAACCACCTTAAACATAAATATTGTGTTTTCAAGTGTAACTGTAAGCACATGGGTCTTTCGCCTAAGGGTTGTGCACCCCTCCCATGATTTGGGAAGTCTAGTTTGGGTTCAATATTTTTTGGATGTGGTTTACCATTATGTTTGTTACATATAATATGTTGGAGCCCTCTTTTCGTCCGTGGTGGCTGACGTCTTTCTTCCGTGATATTGACGACATCTATCTTCATCTGTGGTAGCGAAGTCTCTTTGTCTGTGGTAGACGACTTTCATATACTCATAGATATTGGTGGTTTATCTTCGTCTATGGTGACTTCTTTTTTTATGATTTTGATGGTGCCTCTAAGCTTCTTACACTATTACTATTAGTCAACGGATGTACCTTCACATTGTCATTGTAATTTGGACTAGTTCTTCATTAAAAAAAAGTGTAACTATAAAATTTGTAACTTACTCTATCGAGATTTTTGAAAATAATAATAATAATAAGGGGAAACGATGGTACAGTCCAATTTGAGGGATAATAAGACGGTTCAGTCCTAGCTACAAGTTTAATATCAATTTAATAAAAAAAGACAAGAAATCGCACATGTGCATTTGCTGGATGAGAATGCCCCTACAGTAAATGCACAAGCAGTAAGCACCAACTAACTTTTTAATTTTATTTTTAAAATAAAAAATGACATAACTTTTAAAATACAAATCAATTTTTTATATAAATTATATTTTTAGAAATCATTTATTGGGATCTTTGAAATGAGACCAAATAATAAAATTTTTTTCTTTAAAAAAAATTATATTACGAAATATGCAAATTTAAATTTGTATATATGAGCTGTGTGTTAATTTTTTTACACCACAAAAAAACAAGAGCAAAAGCTTTTAATTAATTTGAACTATTGATGTACCATACAAAAAATTCTTAATTCCCTTAGTTATTTGTAAGGAAAGAAAAAATAACAAATGGACATCCCCATTGTCACACGTACTACACTTCTACCACTGCTACACTAGTCCAATTGAACACGTCTAGCACAAGTCAACTCTCCTAAAAACTAGCTAACAAAATAAAAGTGGGTCCACTACTCAAAAACCCACATAAGCACGTACAACCAATTTGATGAACAAGTTCCCCGTAAAACATATTAAACCAATTACTCCTAAAAAATATAGGACACCATTTATTGAACGTGTAAATTAACTAAATAGTTGCCAATGTGCAAATCAATCAAATGGATATCTTTGCATCATAAATTTTATCACTGTGATTTTTATTGAGTTCAAATTGCGAATTGCAAATTTAGATTTGCATATATAAATTGTGGTTTTTATTGAGTTCAAATTGCGAATTGCAAATTCAAAGTTGCATTGCAAATTTAGATTTGCATATCTTTCGAAAAAATTTTGAAAAAATATATTAGTGACTAGTCTAGTTTTGAAGATATCGACAAAAGCTTTCTAAAAATGTAAATTTTATCAAAATCTAAATTGTGGTTTAAAAGATATAACATTTTAAAGTTTTAAAACAAAAAATAATAAACATTCTCTCTCCAGCTGTCTACCTTTATAAATTATAGAAAATTGGGGTTTCGACTATTATACTGTAATTAATTAGTATTTAGTATTTGATAATTTTAAAATATGTGTTTCGTCCTAAATAGTAGTTAGTCAACCGTTTGTATTATAGTTGACAATAATACCCTTATTTTGTAACCAAACTAAATATTCTCCACTTACTACAATTCTTAATTTTTCTCCGATATTCTCTTAACCGAACCAAATATTCTCCACTTACTACAATTCCTAATTTTTTTTATCTTCGTAAAAGTATATTTTAAAATTAGATGGACGGCTTGGATGTCATCGAAATTCGAAAAATATTAAAACTAGGGACGGAGATTCATATCACGTGGGTAATAGCCATACGCGTGTAAATCGGGATAAAAATTTGTAATAACTTGTCTGCAATTATCAAGAATATAAGGATGATTGGAATTTCTAAAAATAAAAAATTTATAGTTATTACAATGATTCTTTAAACAGTTTCACAAATGTTGAGAAAGTTACAAAAGAGTAATAAAAGAAATTTAATTTATAGAAAATGGTTGACGATTAAAAGTGAACTAAATCAATATTTTTAAAAAATTTTAATAGACTAATAACTATCTGCTTACTGGTGGACGACGACAGAAATGATGACTTCCAAGAACGACGTGGAACGACAGCTTACCTGTGGACAATGGAACCAACACTGTCCTCTTTCTATAGTAAGAACCTCAACCCTATCCTCTTTCTCTCCTTATTTCGTTTCTTTTCTCTCCTTCGATGGATATGAAATGAGCAAGAAAGAGAAAGAAATGGTTTGGTTATGTTGGACAAATGGGTTTTCTAACTCGGTCCCTTAAACGGGTTTACCCATAGATGAAGAATAAATTCTCATTTAAGAGTTCTGGTCACAACATTGTTCTTGACACACTAGCGTTGCATTATTTGTGTCAAACTCTGTGTTAACCACCAGTCCCTGTACCTAGGGGTGCCAATTGGTACCCAAAAACTCGGAACCGAACTAGTACCAAAACCGTTTTTTTGCAGTTCCAGGACCTCACTTTGTGGATCCGATAAATTTCGGATCCATTTCGGATCTACCCGTTTTGGATCCGAATTTTTTTGGATCCATTTCGAATCCACCCAATGGGTACGGGTACCCGGTTCCATATAAATTCAATAATTTTATAGTTAATTTACTATTATATAATAATTTTTTATTTTTTTAACTTTTTTTTAATTAAAAAAAAGAAACCAATGACTATTATTTAACAAATTTTATAATAAAATAAATTTTATAATTGAATAGAATATGAAAATACAAAATACAAATAGGTTTTGTGTGAAAAAAATAAAAACTTAAAACGGGTACCGGGTACCCGCGGATCCTAGCGGTACTGGATCCGGAACCACCAATTGAGGTTCCGGAACCGGAACCGAAAGGATCCGAAACCGCTTCATATTAACGGGACCGGATCTGGAACCTTCCGGAACCGACCCGTTGACACCCCTACCTGTACCATTACTCTTGGTGATAACATGCACCGATAGTTAAGAATTCTTTTAAGTTAGTTAGAGAGTAAATCTATCCAAACTTTCTTTTTGAACTAAATAGATATGTATATTATATCGATGAGATTTCGGGCATAAATATTTTCATCTTGGAGTTTTTGGCAATTCTTTCAAAAAAAATAAAATAAGAACAAAAAAAAAATGGTAACTAGTTGGCGGATGCGTAACAGAAGAATAAGGAGAGATTTTTAGATACATATAACGCATGTGCCGATGACTAGTCCTGATTACCTAACAAGAGGAAAGACTAAAGAGAAAGAGTGGTTTTTTCTATAGGTTATTGCACCCCCTCTTAGAACGCCCCCTTATAACGCCCCCGCCTGTGGGGCCCACATGCGATGCAGTTAGGGGGCTAATTTTTTTAGAGAATGTTCTACTCACTATGTATATCATTATATTCAAAAGTCAACTCGTTCTAAAACTTCTAACTCCCTCAAATTAGTTCTTAAAAATTAATAACGATTTGATCCATCAAATAGTTACCAAATAGTTACTCATTTTTAAAGGTTAATTTGAAGGGGTTAGAAGTTTTAGAACGAACTGATTTTTTAATATGATGATATACATAGTGAGAAAAAAAAATCCTCTAAAAAAATTAGCCCTTGGATGGCATGTGAACCCCACAGGAGGGGGCGTTATAAGAGGAGGTGCAATAACCTCCCTCTTAGTTATTTTAGACAGCCGCAAACAATCTTTAGTAGTAAAAAACAGTTTGACTTAGTCAAACTAAAATATGCCCAACAAGAAATAGGGGAGTGCTTCAAAATTTCCTTTAAAACTTTTGGGCTAAAAACAAGTAAATAAGATTGGACCTGACAAATGTAATTTCTTTGGCCCAGCCCAGCCCATAACCAAGACAACTAACCCGTCTGAAAGAATTTTGGTGAGAACTGTTAGAAACAAAGAAAGTGTAGTTAGTATTAATGAGTTCAACTTTAGATTAGAACTTAGTTCTTCTACTAATTGAATAAATCCTCTGCACTTACATTGTATGTATGTTTTATATTGAGTTTGTTCCTTAAGATGGGTTTGTATCCACTACTTTAGAAATTTTTTTTTTATCAATTAACATTAACTTTACTTTTACACCCTATTTACACTGCGGTACGTGTCAGCCTACATGAAGATTACTGAATGGCCGATATTGACCAACATGATAAGAAGATAGTTTTTGCAAAAAAATCAACCTTTCAATCATCTCTACATGGGCCCACGTGTACGCGTAAGAGGGACCTAAAAATAGGTTAGATAAAAGTAAAACATGTAAAAGATTTAAGAAACGTACGTGGCAATATCCAACCTATTTTTTTTCTGGTGGTTGTGGCTAAAACGTCTTATTTCAAAGGCTCATTAAAATATTCATGATAATTTTCGTAGTTTGAGAGTTTCTAATTCTTAGGTTTTCTATTCTAAGCCCATCTTGGTAGATTAATGAATTTGGCAGAGAGAAAAATATTTTAGCTTGTTAATTGTTTTGTGTGGGTGCTTCTTATCAATTGGTATCACAGCAAAATTTAATCTTATCCTTCACCGTTCCTGCTCCCATCACCATCCCTTCTTTCCATCTTCATGCATCTTCTTCTTCCTCGTGGGGGAGAGGTACCATCACATTTTAAAATTCTTTCGATGTCCAAACCCACAAGCAGAAACTCAAAGCTTGGTTTGAGAAGTTATAGAATGGGCTCATTTTTTGTGAGGAAGATCCCTACAGTGAAGAGAACGTTCTTACCGAAAATCAACCCTTAGATCATTTCCATGTAGGCTGCTCCACATTGTCATAAATTTTCAAAAATTTTATAGGATTATGGCCAAAACATCCAATATATAACTTTTTTAATCCATTTAGTACACAAGATTCTTAATAAGACTGAAATACCTTTGTTAAAGCTTTTTGAATCCATTTAGTCCTTTTTAAACTTTTCTAAATCTATTTAGTCCATTCCTTCCTTTTTAATGTTCCTGTTTTACCCTTATTATATTTTCCAGTCACCTTTTTGTCTTTTTCAAACTTGTACAGCTGTATGAGGGAGAAATGTAATTATCTTTTTCGTTTTAAACTTTAAAATGCTATATCTCTTCAATTAAAATTCGGATTTTGACAAAATTCATATATTTGGAAAGCACTTTTTGAGATCTTTAAAACTAGACCAGTCAAGAATGGTTTTTGAAAAAAAAAATTCACGAAATTTATTCATGCAAAAATGTTTTTGCATATGAGTTCATGCAGAAACGTTTTTGCATAGATCTACAAAAATATTTTTGCATATGCTAAATCATTACGTGAAATATTTTTGCATAGATCTATGCTAAATCATCTGTGAAACATGATTTTGCATAGTTCTTGCAAAAATATTTTTGCATAATTCTATGCAAAAACGTTTTTGCATGAATTTTATGCAAAAACTTCATGCAAAAACGTTTTTGCATAGATCCATGTTGAATTTTTTCTTCTTCTTTCTTCTATCTCTTTCTGTTCTTTTTCCTCTTTTTTTCTCTTTTCTTTCTTTTCTCTCTCTCTCTATCCCCTCTTTTCCTTCTTTTCTTTCTTTTCCCTTTCTATTTTTTTAAAAAAAAAAGATCTTTCTCCATTCTCTCTTATTCTCTTCTCTCTATCTCCTATATTTTTCCTCTTCTCTATCCCGATCTCTCTCTCGATGGTGATGGTAGAAACTATATGTCTCTCTTTCTCTCTCATCATCATCAAGATCTTTGTTGACTGGTGAGTGATCGATCAATCAAAGCAAAAGAAACAAGTGAAGATCGAAAGCAGCAAAGCTTATTAATGTAGAGAGAAAAACATAGATTCTTATTCGGTCAAATTTTGATTTCCATAACTAATTAGTTAAAGGGCAGATCTGTCTAAATTTTATTTTTGGACTAAATAGACTCATATAAAATTTGGTGGACTAAACAGATTGAATTAAAGTCATAATGGATGTATTGGATGATCTCCCAAATTTTATTGCTATTCTCTTTATCTACTTTGAGCATCGGCAACGATTGAATGTGAAACCGTTGTTGATTCCCTTGAAACAATTTCCACAACGGTTTTTTCCTAAAACCACTATGGTTCATTTTAACCATATATTATTAAAAGACAGTTTTTCGGTAATGACATAAGAAAATTGGATATATATATATACGTTGCAAACTAACAGTATTGGTCTCAAACATCAGCCATTCCAAATATAACCACGCGACGAACATTAACATGAGTTATATATAAGCACATTTACAGAATGCACGTGTTGTCCATTAGTATGTATGTATACTAATAATATTATGTAGGAAATCATAAGTATTTTATCTAACTTGTATACTAAGAAATTTTAAACTCCTTGAGCTTCTAAATATGCATTGAAATCCTCCCTCGCCTTGCGTAAGCGAGGTGTAATGCAAGAAGATGGTGGGTTCGACGTAGAAAACCGAACATGCCGATTAGATGATTCGTGCGAGTTCCTTGGTTGATCTCGTCTTGACGAGCTATTCTTCAGTACCCCTTTTATTTCCCTCTCGAAGACGAAAGCAGTAGCAACAGGTGTATCTGTATCGTTGGCTGAACTTCTTATCAACTCTAATGGAAGATCGTAATAATGTGTCGAATCACCGTCATCTCGGTCGTCGTTTATTATAGCCGAAGAAGACCATGACCCACATTCAAATTTCTCCAAGGAAACCGTTCTTGATATTACAACATTATTTCTTGATGTCATCCTCTCTTCTTCTCCTTCTTCTTGTTCCTTTCTTGGTCTAACTGGTTTTCCCTTACCAAATCCTGGCAAGTACAAGCATAATGCACCACATTTGAAATTGTCGTCGTAAGACTTACGCGCTTCTTTACCCTTCTTACGATTAGTTTTTTCATCGTCCTCAAATTCTTCACAGTCGGCCGTATTACTCATTGCTTCATCATCTTCATCGTGCAATCGTTGATCATTTTTACGATCATTCAATTTTCTAGACCAAATATCGAATTCGTCGGTTGGTGCAGATGTCCTACCTTCACCACAAGACTTGCTTCTAGCCAAATAAGCATCACTTTCTTTCTTGGCTGAGAAAGGAGAGACAGCTGCGGAACGCTGGCGTGCTAAATAACTGATTGCCGGAGGAAGAGGAGGAGGTGGAGCTTGGTTTTGATTTCTCCATTTCTTGCTGTTCTTAAGTAGAGAAGGAGGACCACGTAGAGGTGAGGATGTTGCAGAACTTGGGAGACTGCAACTCAAGAATTTATTGGATTTTGTAAGACCTGTTGGTTGAGGAACTGGTGGTGGATACTTAAAGTTAGCAGAATCTTTTCGAGTGATGGCGGTGGCAACTGGCGGTTTCTTCATCGATGAATTACTACGATGAAGAACAATAGCTCCTCCTCCTCCTCCTGCTGCTGCTGATGTCTTTGGTATTGGCACCGATTGTTTGATTGAAATTGGATCAACTGATATTTCCTTGTCGGAAGCCATGGACCGGCGAGGACTATTCATGATCATATCAATATTATTGATATACAGAGGGTTCAGATGTTTGGTAGAGGTGGAACGTAAGCAATCGATATTGATGCAGATATCGTCTTCATCAGCATCATCTAATAATTCAAATAAAAATCCTCCGTCTCCTTCTTCAGCGAAAGGAATCGACGGGGATTCTTTGCTGGCAGCTGCTGCCATGACTGACATTTTTGTGCAGGTATGAAGAAAAAAAGTAGGTGAAATTAAACTAGGTGTGAAGATGAGAAGTCCTCTGTAGCTGGTTTATATATTGAAAGAAGTTGATGAGAAGAAGAAGAAGAAGTACAATAAGAAGCTAGACGTGGGTACCATGATTCATTTTATCTTATTATTAGTGATCTCCATGATCTCTCTCTGTCTCTCTCTCTCTCCTCTTTCTCTCTCTCTTCTTTGTGTTTGTGTTTGTTTTTCAAATAGTAATTAAGATTATGTGGGGGGGCGTTTACTTTTTATGATCATAATTAAGCATAAAAATAAAGAAAATTTTTTTGTAAAAGTCGTCGTTCCAAACGTGACCCCAATAGCTAAAACTATGCCCTCACCAGTCACAAACAGTTACATCGATCCCATCCCATCCTATCAAATTTTAAACAAAAGTAACCACAGCACAAAATGGGAACGACGCTAAAGCGTCCGAACAACTGATTAAAAAATGTCTCTATTTTCGAAATGTTAGCCAGAGTGTCAGAGCGTAATTCAAAGCAAGAACACGATATTTTAAAGTAGGAGCATCCCAAAGTGCCGAAACCACTAATTAAAAAATGTCGAATTCTGAATTGTTAGCTAGAGCGTTAGAACGTAGTTTCCAAGCAAAAACGCGAGATTTTGAAGTTGGAACATCCCCTTATACTAGGGATCTGGTTACTAAGATTGAAAATTGTCTCTAATTCTGAAATATTAGCGGGAGCATCAGAACGTAGTTTCAGAGCGAGATCGCGACATTTTGAAGTGGAAACATCCTAGGGATCTGGTTACTAAGATTGAAACCCACCATTTTTTTATATTTTTTATGGATTTTTATTTTTTTTCATTTGTTTTCAATAAAAAAAAAAGTTATATATGCTTTGCTCGTGCGCGCACGCCAGTCCCTCAAGAGTCAAAGAGTGTACTTGTTTATATTCTTTTAGGGCACGGCTATACAGACTACACTGGTTGACAGTAGTCGCGGGCAAAGAATTGAAGTGGGAATGAATTCTATAGAAGCACCCAAACTTTTTTTATTTATTTATTTTGATAGCCTAGCCAACATCAACAACAAAAAAAAAAAAATAGATTGTTTTTTTGGTGAAGATGATCTCACCACTTTAGATAATATCCTCCTAAAAATTCAAACTTGAGATCTTTCTCATCATGTGGGCCATGGGAAGCAGTATAAAAGATCATGTAGAAAAAAGAGCGAATGCCGATCAGGTACCTACTCTTATTTCAAGCTAGTACACTTGCACTCCTCTTCCAAACAAATATCAACCATCTTAACAAGGATCGGTTTCATAGGACACAAGGTTTGTCAGACACATCCTATTCTCTGTTGGATACAATCATTTATTAGTTTAAAATCTATTGATAGATGATCTTTATCACTTCCTATATTAAAAGGATACATATGTGAGCCGTTAACCATTTGATGATGGCATCCAACAATGAATAGGATGTGCCAAAACCTTGTCCGAAAAATCCGACCCAACAAATGACAGAGTTTTCTAATCTTTCACACTTGAAACAACTCTGGTATATATATATACTAGCGATAACTCGTGTCTTCAGCACGAAACACAAGTTTTTATCACCTATAATCTGTCCCGCTCCCGTCAAGCATATGTTAGTATGCGATTTCGTACATTCGGCACATGTCGACATGCCTAACATGTTGAACATGTGTCGTCTACACCCCGTTCATATTTAATACGTAACCAATTTTTTTTTTCCCTTTTCTAAATTTTGATATCAGTGTCTAGTCTCATATTAAATATCTTCGCAAATGCTTTTCAAAAAATATAAATTTTGTCAAAAAATAATTTATAGATAAAAAGTGATGACATTTTTATTTAAAAAAAAAAAATAAGAGTAGACAAATTTCTCTCTCCTCCACATGTACATCTTCTTTTTAATCTACTTCTAACTACCTTCCTCGTCTACAAATTCATATTAATTTTAAGCCCTTTAGATACTTATTATTTACTAAATATGTTCATATTAATCTTAAGCCCTTTAGATACTTATTATTTACTAAATATGTCATTGATTACGAAGTTATATGTATTTGTCCTAATCACTAAGGACGACTCAGATTTGTGAGAGGACAAATCTAAAGCATTCTTTGTTTTAAAACCGCTCTATTTTATTACATAGATATATATAACAAAATAAAATTAAATAAAATTTTTAAAAAAAGAAAAAAAAAAAAGAATTATCGAATTTTTTTTTTTAAAAAAAAGATAAATAAGAATTTCTTCCATTTGAACACATTAAGGCCCTGCTTGGTACACCGTGAATATTCGCAAATGCGAAAAATTCACGATTCATCATGTGTTTGTAAGTAATTGATGAGAACATCTAATAGCAAATATTTGGTGGAATTTAGAATGGGCTCACAAAATAAACAATCTAAAATTTTTTATTTATTTTTTTCTAATTTAAAGAATTTTAATTAGCACCTATAAGAACGGTGAATTTTCGCTAATGGTGTACCAAACAGGGCCAAAACAAACTCCCAAATTCAAACCCTCCATAGCTTCTTCTATTAAAGGAGCCTACAAGACAGACTTGTAAAGAATCTTTTATTCCTAAAGTACTAACCATTAAAACTAATTCTTAAAGGGTTAAAATTCGTGGAAAGCTTCAAAAAAGGCCTCTGGCTTTTATATGATGGCATAGACAAGGACTTTATTCTTTTTTCTCATAAAGAACCTGATTCTTACACTACCTCCAAAGGTAGAGTTCTATCATAAGAAATAAAAATAAAAAAGGTTAATGATATCATGAGAACCAAATTAATTGCTTTTAAACTTTTCATATTCATAAAAAAAATTTGATCAAAGGTCATAATTTGAAGGAACATCAAATTATAAGAGAATGGTATAGACTTATCACTTTAGTTGCTGTGGGCCTGATTCACAAATTTGGAAGTTTCAAATGTTTCCTTTCAGTTCCAGTGATGACCTTAACAAAATCGTCTTGTTTCAAAATGTTTCACTTGGGTTTCAGTTTTCACCACACCAAGTGTCTCAGTACACTACTGAGTACTGATCTACATGTTTTTTTTTGGAATGTTTATATTTTTTTTCTCCATCATCCAACCGACCGAGGTTGAAGAGAGATTTTAAACCTTGATGATGGCAACTGTTGATGCATATCCTAATCTGTTTGACAATTTGATGCACTACAGCTAAAAAAAACAACTTGATTTCGCCTTGAAATATACACTCAAGTCGAATTAGAGGCTCGATACTATTAGACTTGAGGGAAAGAGAGAGATTATACATGAAATATAGAGATAGTGAAGCAAAAAAATTACTGGAGAGAATTATAGAACAGAATCAAAACCACAGAGATGCCAATGATAATTGGAAAAGCCGAAACCAAGTATAGTGCACCAAATCCCTGCATCAGAATTAGCTCTTCCAATCACATACTCAAATACTAGAAAGCTGGCCAAAGCAGAAAAAGTAACATTAACCCGCCGAAAGTGTAGGATTTTGGTGAGGCACCCGTTACAAGATATCCTGGTCAAATGATGTTGACCTATTTGAACTAGACCTGGCAAACTGACCTGTGACCCTAACCTGATCCACCAAACCCTACCCTAATTCGACCCACTAGTGAACAAAGTAGGGTAGGGTTGAGAATTTCAAAACCGTTACTCAAGAATCTTGTTAGGGTTAGGGTAGACCCTAACTCGTTTTCCTTGTTTTATATGGAAAAATGTCAAACTAGTCAGGGTTAGGGTTTGAAAAACTGACCCGTTTAATAAACAAGTTGGGGTTGACCAATTTTGACCCGTCAACCCGCCTAGGGTCGACCCTAACCCTAACCCGTTGCCAAGTCTATTTGAACTATATGACCATGCTTTGTTTAAAATCAAAATCACCAAACTAACCATCAATTTTTAAATGTTATGTTCACACAATTGGCACTCTTAACACACACAACAAAGAGACTTTGTATCACAAAATTGAAAGTTAGTTGTGTAATTTTTATTTCAATCTAATGCCCCATGTACTGATCATTGACCAAAGTCTAAAAGGTACGTCCAACTTTTTCGAAAAAAGACATGTTTTTCGGTTGGTCAATGACAAACAGAATAGGGGGTTATGTGTAAAGAAATTTTCATGTTTTATCTTTTAAAACATATGGGTACCCAAATTGCAAAGTTGTGTGCAACAATTGACGTCCTATTAGATTCTAAGTTTGATGATGCTATGAATATTTGGAACTATCGGTAAGAAAGTTATGAGAGGAGCTAAGAAAACAAACCAAAGCAGAAGGTACATCTGTTTCCTCAGGATCGTCATCATCATCAATCTCAGCAGCTGAATCCCAGTCAACTTTTAGTCTCTTAGCGGCCAATTTGGGATCAACACCAGTGTCAGTTGCCTTTGCATATAGAGATTTGCTAGGTTTTTTCTTTTTCGCTTCAACCTATTTGACAAACATGAATAATGAACAAGGCTTAGATGCCTAGAAATAATAGATTTGACAAAACAACTCTACTCTCTAGGTGGGATCCAGGCATAAGTTATTTGCTAGATGAAATATGGCTACATCAGTATGGTGTACCAAAAGTTCAATTCAAAAAGGTAGGAATATAGCACATACATTACTAAAATATATATATATATATATAGCAAATAGATTACATAGCAGATATAACATAAGCATTCCCATAAAAATAAAAATAAAACATAAGTATCATTAATCTGTTTTCATACTTCAGTAGTTAATCAAGTTCTTTCATATTAAGCTTCTGAGAACTGAAAAAAAGAAGCAAAATTACCTCATATGGCTACCTCAATCAAACGTGAGTATAATATCCTTTAGTGCTAACTGCTAAGAGTAAAGAAACCAAGCACCAAACCACGAAACCACAATATTCGTGGTAAATGGTAACTTTAAAAACCAGCCAAATCCAGCAAGAAGCCATTGGAAGTAAAAAAAATTGCAAATTCCTCCATTCAAAAATGTTGTGTACCCGTCAACAATATAGGATTTTTTGTAATGTCCATGTTATTCCTACGTCCACATTTTACTATCTTTGGTCCAAATTGTTCCAAAATTTCCTTTTGTCTGTACATAAACTAAAAAGTTTTAGTGTTTCGTGACTTTCTATCTCTCGTCCTGGGCATTTCAAGACCTCAAGATGATAGGTAAGAAGTATGAGTAAAATAGCTTGTACTATGTGGATAGAGATTATTTTCATGCTAGTGCTGCTACTATTGGTGCTACTCTTACTGTTCTGGTTAGTCTTCCGTCACATGTGTCACCTCAACAATGGCATTTACTATCTAGGACATCCATCTCTCTATCAAATTTGAAATTCTGCAGTGCCTCATTGTCAACTATGCAACCACAATCAAACTATATTCCTTCTGATTCTACTTGGTAGTCGTAAATTGTATCCTTCGATGTAATTCATTCTAAAATTTGGTATGCTCTTGTTTCTCAGTCATAAGAATCTGTTAGGGTATTCTTCATTGCTTTTGCAAATGGCTAGTCAAGAATGACATGGTTATTCTTAACGAAAGATCATTCTAAGCTTTTGTCCATCTTTAGTTAGTAACAAGGATTCTTCAGAACCTCAGTTTTTCCACTTATGACAGAAATGGTAATAACCAAATGAGTTGCCAATCAGAGTTGGCCAAGCAAAAAAACAAGTCTCCTTTCTTGAAATAATCGAAGTACATTCTTTCTAAGAAATATGAATATGAATAATGTTCGTGTGCAGCGCATAATATATGGTATTTGTTAGTTACTCAATATACTTGACACTTCCATGGATCTTGAATAGTGGAATCTTTTCCATCACCCAAGGGAATGATAAGGAATTGCATGTTCACTAATAAACAACCTAGAGAAGAGGAACTTGTCCCCGTTTTTACAAGGTAAGGCTGGTTTTTGTTTAAAATAAAATAGAGAAGAGGAACCGAATTTCAGAATTTCCAGCATTCATAAGTAAAGCATTTAAATGAATAATGGTAACTTCTCCTTTGACAAAGACATATCCAAATTAACAACAATACCTCTAGGTTAGGCCAATTAATCATTTCTTCAGCAAGCATCCGAAGAGCAGCACGATTTTCAGGAATTCTTCCTTCATTTACCTATAAAATTGAGCTGCCAAATCATAAGCATTGCTAACAAAATAACTTCAAAATCCTAAACAGTGCAGGCTCACAAGCTTATTTGCTTTCAATACTTGGTAGTAGATAAACCCTAAATTTATAACTAGTAAGTGGTCAGTGTGCTTCTAGTTACACATCCATATAGTGAGAGGTCTAGAGAATCAAACCTCAAACTGAATAAAGCCTTTTTTCTTTTATAAGCTTAATAAAGTAATAAAGTGGGTAAGCAAGGGATTTTTTAATTAAGGGTAATCTGTCCAGACTGAAGAAGCCATGCAGTCAGTTGGGAATTCATTGTCATCATGTTTTCTTATGAAAAGTAGGATTAAGTTCAGGACGAACTAGACAACGTCCATGAGTGTGGGATTTGTCCTTGGGTTATCAGTTGGGAATTTAATGTCACCATGTTTTCTTATGAAAAGTAGGATTACTAAAAGCATGGGAGTTTTTCAGACATGGCTTTTTTTTTTTTTTAGAAAAAAAATCTTGAGAAAACGACCAAATAGTCCTTTTCCTAAGTATTACTACAGTTTGATCCCAGCTATCTTTTTTTTGTCTAAAACATCTTTTGCTGACTTCTTTTTTACTGTTTAGTTCTTTTTTTAACAAATAACAACCATTTAGTCTTTTGCTGAAACTCGTGTGCGTGTTTTACTTGTGTGTATTACCACTTTTACCCTTCTTTCTTTATTTTTAAAAGTGAACAGTTGTAGAGAGAAAAAATTTGTTATTTTTTGTTTTAAATCTTTAAAATGCTATATCTTCTAAACCATAAATCAGATTTTGATAAAATTTATATTTTTGGAAAGCTTTCGACGAGATCTTCAAAACTAGACCAGACAATAATACCTTTTTTCAAAAAATATTTTTGAAAGACATGCAAATCCAAATTTGCATACCTTAGAGTTATTGCATATATACATGTAATTCTATGCAAATTGTGTTTTGCATACATTTAAATGTCTTCATAGTGTGTTTGCAAGCATCTAAACCTTTGCAAAAACTATTTTGCATGCATTTTAGTGTATGCAAAATGGTTTTTGCATGCATTTAAATGTCTTAATAGTATGTTTGCAAGCATATAAACGTTTGCAAAAACTATTTTGCATGCATTTTAGTGGATGCAAATTGTGTTTTGCACCCATTTAAATGTCTTCATAGTGTGTTTGCAAGCATATAAACATTTGCAAAAACTATTTTACATGTATTTTAGTAGATGCAAATTGTGTTTTGCATGCATATAAATAGATGCAAATTGTGTGGCTGTATTTTTTAAGAAAAAATACAAATCGAAAGCTATAAATGTTGTTTTAAACCTAAATCTTTATAAAACCATTCAAAATTCATCAATTCTTTTGTTTAAAGTCATGCAAAATAGTTTTGCAAAACACATTTTGCATAATTATTTTGCATATGCAAAACACATTTTGCATACTTCGTAATACAATTTATTTTTTAAAAGAAAAAAATATTGTTGATTGGTCTCATTTTAAAGATCTCAATGTAAGATTTCCAAAAATATAATTTTTACGAAAAACTGATTTGTATTTTAAAAGTTATGTCATTTTTTGTTTTAAAAACAAAATAAAAAAGTTAGTTGGTGCTTACTGGTTGTGTATTTATTGTTGGGGTATTTTTGTCCAGCAAAATCCACATGTGTGGTTTTTCACCTTTTTGGACTAAACTATCATAATATTTTTAGCTGGGACTGAACCATCATATTAACCCTCAAATAGGACTAAACCGTCGTTCCCCCAAAAATCTTTGAAGAAAAGGACTTGCCGTTATTGGGGCAAGAAAAATTAGCATAGCTGAAAATTAGATTCTTGTGACCTTCTCTAAATCCTAAAAGATATTGGGAGTTTGAAATTTTCTGGTTCTGCTAATGAATTATTTCTGAATTGTCTATAACTTCTTAATTGTTCTCCTTCATAGAGGAAAACAAGCCCATACATGTTTATAGGCAAGAAGCAGAACTATATCAATGGCTAGAATGGAAATAGAGAGTTATTTAAACACCCTAACCCTATGTTTTCTTTCGCAAAAATTTCATCCGCTCTAAGGTTCTATGTTGCAAGAATAAAAGTTGTGCACATGGACACTCTTTTCTTGTAAATACTTTAGGGCCCATAATGGTGTTATCTGGCCATATTTTACAACCTATTTTGTTTTCCAGTCATGTAAGAGAACCATATCAATAAGTTGGAAGGGATATGAGTACCACATTGACCAACTTTATCATCAAAACAAAGAGGGAACCCATTTCCATATGTTCTTAACTTAAAAATGTTTTAGGACTAAGAAAACTTTCCTTTCAAAACTATTGATGATAGATCAGAAAACGAAAAGCACCGGCCACTCAAAACATGGGTCTAAATGATTTCATAATTAAGATTCAAATACCTAATAGTGTATGTGAAAGGCATAATATTCCCTCTATATATTGTTGATCCATGACAAGGAGTTCGTTTTGTAAAGCACGGGCCATTCAAAACATGGGTTTAATCTCAATATACCTTACTTATAGTATAAATGAATAAACTATATATATATATATAAATCAAAGAAAATACTTGAACATACATACATCTTCCAATGCATCAGCTAACTCCTCCCTTGTTGGGGTGTCAGGATCTTCAATTCCAAGCAATCTCCTGCGCTCAACATCTCTTGGGTCCTCAATCGCGACGGTTAACTTCACCTGCAATTTTCACAAACAAGAAACAGAATTTGGAATCTTCGCTTCAATTGATAGAGGAAACTGAAACATACATCTTGAATTTTAGGGTAAAAAAGTAAAAAATCACCTCACTGAAGAGCATGTCCCTGTTTTTCCTTAGAAGCTCAATCACCTAATCAATCCCAAAAATACATTAAAAAGAAAATTTTAATCCAAAAATTTGAAAAACAAATCAGAAATTCTTTGTTGGTTAATTAATTAGTTACTACTTATGAAGATCTAAGAAGAAGAAGAAGAGAACGAACTCTTTGAATTTGGCGAACGTATTCCAGGTCTTCAGGATTGGAGTCGTCCTGTTGTTGCTGCGTCTCGTCTTCAGCGGTGGAAACTTGAAGTTCTGTATCTTCCTTGCCGACCAAGAAAATAACTCCTCTGGGTCTTCCTTGGCGTTGGAGTTGGCGGTGGCCGTGGCCGTGGCCGTGGCGGTGGCGGTGGCGGTGGCGGTGGCGGAGAGAAATGGATGTGGTGGTGGTGGTTGCTCTGCAATCCAAGGGACGGTGGTGGTGGTGGAAGATTTGACATAGGGTTTCTGTAGGGGATGAGGAAGAGGAGGTCATTGGCAGTTGAAGCAGTGGAAGAGCCATTAAGAATGAGAGAGTCTTCACTCACTCTCACTCTCTCTCAGCTCTTCTATCTCTCTGGAGGAGTCGGATTTTGCTGCAAGGCCATTTTGCTACAAGGCTAAAGAACAGCCACCTTTTTGCCATGTGGCAAAAAATTACTTTAACTTTTTCACAACATTTAACCTTGGTTAAGACCCTTGTTACAATTCGGTATACGCCAAAAATTTGAGACGGCAAAAATATGAGTATAATTCGGTTTCAATAATTTATAATTCGGTCAATTATGCGTTCAAACATTCGAAAGACGGCATATATTTAGATTCGGTTTAATTCGTGTTTAATACTTTTCACCTAAAAAAAATAGATATGAAAAATTCAGTCCTGTATAAAAATAATATTCCATTTAGCATTCATTAATCTTATATAAAGGTTAAAATAGAAACATCTCCTCCAAACATAAATAATAATTATACCAAACCATAAATTAAAATCTCTGGTGGTAATCAGTCAAACGCACTCCAATTTCGTTCACATGCAGAAGCACTACATGGTTGGCTCAATATGCTAATTGCAACCCTTTTTAAAATAGGAATAAAGCTTCCATTTGCTTCCCACCGCACTCACAAGTTAATATTTATTATAAAAAATTTAACAAAATATATAAAAAAATAATTTAATTCACAACTTACGAGGATGAACAGTTCTCATTTGAGCCATGGAGATAAAAGTAAACATATGTGGATTCTTCCCATTCACTAGTTCGTACGAGTTCCAATTAACTTTAAAGAAAATGATTAATTATGTACGAGTTCTAATTAACTTTCAAGTTTTCAACATCCCCTTTCAAATTCTAATTTGAAAATTTGAAATTAATGAGATTTTATTTTGTTGTATAAACTATTAAATATACCATGCCCATTTTCTTGTGTCGTTTTTTCATTAAGTCATTCTGGACGTGTTTTTAAACTTTAATTAGGACGCGTTTAGACCTTTATGTTTCACCCGTACGCTTTTAGATCTATATTTTCATAGGGTTAAGACCAATGGTAGAAGTACAACAGTTTCACATTTTCACTTAATTTCTTATTAGACAAAATGAAGAAAAATAAAGAAACAAAAAGTTTTGAGGGTGGTTTTGATAGTTTGGATGGCGGTTTTGTGGGTGGTTGTCGAGCTAATTAAGGATGGTTTCGGATTTAGAGAGTGGAGTGTAGTTCTCTCTGGTTAACTTTTAAACCTCAAAATGAAAAAACAATTTGACTATGGTGAGTAACTCGGGCCGATGACTTTATCACAAGTTATGGGCATGACCTAGTAGTTGGGTGCTCTAGAACTTTTGTAGGGTGCCCTTAGCGTGCACCGTCTCTGTAGAATAGATGCATTGTGTAGATTTTGTAACACCCGAGAATTTCTTTCCATCGTATTGTGGGTTGGACCAAAGATGGGCCCAAAGTCCATGAGTCGAGACAAGTCCGGAGTACATGACTAACCAGTGAGTGTGGGTGTAAAAGCCCATGTGTTAATTCCTTGTGGTGGAATTAACGAGTCCCTTGCTTACGTACATGGTTGCATGAATGCATAAATTTAATGTGCAAAGTATTATAATAGTATACATATTTGTATACTCACTTTGAAAGAATAAATGCATGTGTGGGAAGTGAGAGGTGGACCCCACGTTGAGGAATATTCATCTTTTGTTATGATTTCATGTGAATTAAACATGCATGGAATATATATATATATATATATATGAACATACATTGGTACCATTATAGTAAAGAGAGATGCTATAGGGGCCGATCCCTCAATCTGTTTTTTTATACAGATTGAGGTGTCATCCTCAATCCACCACCCACACAAATCACAATGGGTGGTGGATGGAGGATGACACCTCAATCTGTTTTTTTATACAGATTGAGGTGTCATCCTCAATCCACCACCCATTATGATTTGTGTGGACCCCACAAACCACAATGGGTGGTGGATGGAGGATGACACCTCAATCTGTATAAAAAAACAGATTGAGGGATCGGTCCCTCAAGCATTTCTCTATAGTAAATACATCACATGCAATTTTTAGTGTTACTAAAATAAATGTTACATTAAGGTGGTTAAAAACTAATATAGGACCCACTTGTTGGGGATGTTAATTAGAGGGAGAAAGAGATAATCATCTCTTCTCTCTCTCCTATCACTCATGCTAGCAAGGATTAGATATGTATATATTCATTTCACATTGATTGAGAATATATTCATAGATAAGGAAATTTGGAAAGAAATCTATGGAAAGACCTTTTCAAATTCAAAAACTGTTGACTAGAATATTGTGAATAAATTACTAATTAATGATGTAACTAGGAAAAATAAATAAATTTAAATTTCAAACAATATATTTATATGGTTATTTTATTTAGCACATGTGACAAATAGAAGGAATCATACTAACAAATATCTTTCCATCTTTGAAATCCTATGACTAAATTGTGAACTGTTAGATTCAATTAATGATCTCAGAGTTACCATATTATAGGATGGTGATTTAGTAGAGATTTTGGTCGATCTACCTAAGATGGGGAGATCGAACCAAGATAGCTTGTGACATTGAAGCCTCAATAGAACTTACCAAAATCCCTTGTGACACCAAATTAAGAAAGAAATCCTTACCAAGTTAGAATTGGACTCATGGTGAAAAACATTAACCATAGGATTTATTTTTGTGGACACTTGGCAAATCCTAATGGTACCTAGACACCATAGTTAGGGAACTTGCTTCACACCTTATCACCACCTTTTGAATCAGTGAGACTCGTACCAAAGTGGGAAGAATCTTTGGAAGAGGGTGTAGACTAGGGTATTATCGTTTTGGTAAGAGAGAGAGAGAGAGAGAGAGAGGGAATTGAGTTGCCCAAATTGATCTCTACTATCTCTCCCTTTCATTTTTCCATTTTGCTAGCTTAAGAACAAGAAAAAAACAACACAACCTATCCTAGCCGATTTTCTCTTACACACAAACCACCTTTTCCTTGCTCCAAAATCTATAATCAAATCAAGTAAGACAATAGGAGGAAGAGGAAAAAGACAATAGGAGGAAGAGGAAAAAGACAATAGGAGGAAGTGGAATCATTATCTCAAACACAAAGTAGACCACGGTTGAGGTAGGATAAAAACTAATCCAAGTTAATAAATTCAATTTTTCTTCATGATTTTATGTAGTGCATGTTAACCTCATTCGCATGATTGAAATAGAAATGATTCATGGTTTTTTTACATGGATTTGAAGTTATTTATTATTAACATGAAATAGTATACATGATGTATTAAAAATTCTGGTACGATCTCTTCATGATGGTGTACTATCTTACATGAAATGGATATGTTGTATGTTAATATCTAGCTAATTCCTACATGATGTTGCATGCTAATTCTTACATGATGTTGCATGCGTTTTACATGTTTGGTGTGTAGAAACTATACGTTAAGTGCATGATCACTTGTAAATAAAACATGCAAGCAAGAGAAAACTTTGAATCTTTTCCGATCAAAAAAAAAAACTTTGAATCTAACTGATTCGTGCCTTTTATTCGTCCTTATGGCAATACTCCATGATGGGTTCCCCACAGAAGACGATCTCACGATCGTGGGTGGCACCCATAACAGTCGTAAGATTAAAAATCGTAAAGAAAATGGATGCTGTCAAAAGACCACGATTTCTGTCTATTTTACTGTTGTTGAATCCATGGTAACGATGCTAAAACATGCATGTTGTGTTGCTGTATGCATAATAAAAGCGTGATATATGCTGTTTCTATGTTCATTTGATGATAAAAATTGAGATCTTGTGTAGTGATCATGATGGTTTGATGTGGGATACATGGCTATGATATTAGAAAGAAATTGTCACGTTTTTACTAAGAAGGTATGTAAAGATTGTTGTTGTTACACATAATAAAAAGCGTGGCAGTTTGGAGCATTGAGGTGTTACATGCCTTAATCGAATGATAGTCTTTATGCGATGAAATGGAATACATGTATGTAAGTTTGGGGGCGAATTTTCATGTTGTCATCAAGTTTAGAAGCTTAAAACGTTGATGTCACGTATATTAAAAAGCGTGACAGATTATAGTTTTGGGCATGATGTGCCTTAAATGTTGATAGTTACATGGATCCTCATTGGCAAGGCTTGAAGTAGTCTTTGCGAGTTGTCTAAGGATGTTTCCAAGCCACTTTAGGCTCGAAAGGAAAAGTGTAAGAATATTGAACCTGCATTCATGTGTCATAGGCAAGGTGAGTCGGTTGGATTCTTCCATTGGGAATCCAATAGGATGTGGAGTAAGTAATGGCTTGTACATTATTATTTGGTTTAGTTCTTCCTACTGAGTTTAAACTCACTTTTTTCCTTCCTACTCTCCACAGATTCAGGAGTTGGAATGTCAGGTGGATCGTAGATTCGCGAGGATATCTTTTGACTAGGAAGCTTCGGAGTAGGTTACTCTATTCCCAGAGAACAATATTAATAATACTATGACTAAACAGGGTTCGGGATGTTTCAACTTTTCATTTGCATTGTTGATTTTTTTCAAGACATTTTTATTGTGGATTATTCTTGAATTTTTTCAATGGTGATGGTTGATGCTAGTTCTCCTAAAAAAGGAACTAGAATTGATGTGAAGGAAAATATCATCAAAATTACTCCTAGGTGTACCTCTCTAGTGCGAGGGTACTTTTCAAAGGGTTTTTTTTAGATGAACCAAGATTGAATCTTGAGAGGATATCTACATTTACAAAAAAAATAAAAAAAATAGGGTCCATTTGTGTGAACCTGTGGGGGGAGAGTGGTTGATTTCGTGTAGTTGACCTTATGAACTCTCTCACTCTCACTTTAATACCTACTGTTACTAATTTTTAGATTGTATCTAAGACTTTTATCTTTCATTGATAGAGTATTGGTTACCCAATTTTTGAACATTTAAAGTCTTTTCGTGTTAGAAGTTTTTCATTACAACTTGGACTGAACTTAAAATTGTTTCTCTAACATGATTTGGATACTACAGCTTCGAAAAATATTATTTGTGAAGTAGAAAGGTGATTGCGTGTCTAAAAATCCTTTTTCCTAACGGGCTGGACTTTAAGCCTTGTGGACCGGGTATGGGTTATGGGCTCAAGGGTCGGGTCTTTACAGATTTTGTTTGCTACCCGACCTAAAGACATGAGTCCTCTGAATATGTGCTACATGTTTTCTATATATTCTGACTTGTTTTTTACATTGGTTGTATTTTTTATATGAACTGGTTTAGTTCTTACCTAAAGGCCAGCACAAGCAACCCAAATAATAAAACTACTAACCAAAATAACTCATTTCTCTTCTTATTTTTACTACTACACACTTCGGTATTTAAAAAGCTAAATGTTTGTTCTACAGGAAAATGATCTCCTAATCCTACTAAAAATAAGAAACCTATAAAATAGAAATTCCTAACAATTTGAAACTACACAAAAATAAAAATATTATTCTCCCTAAAATAAAAAAAATTTATTCCTAAATTAATCTTTAACTAATATAAAATAGGGAGATCGTCCAATACATCCATTATGACTTTAATTCAATCTGTTTAGCCCACCAAATTTTATATGAGTCTATTTAGTCCAAAAATAAAATTTAGACAGATCTACCCTTTAACTAATTAGTTATGGAAATCAAAATTTGACCGAATAAAAATCTATGTTTCTCTCTCTACATTAATAAGCTTTGCTGCTTTCGATCTTCACTTGTTTATTTTGCTTCGATTGATCAATCACTCAACAGTCAACAAAGATCTTGATGATGATGAGAGAGAAAGAGAGACATATAGTTTCTACCATCACTATCGAGAGAGAGAGAGAGATCAGGATAGAGAAGAGGGAAAATATAGGAGATAGAGAGAAGAGAATAAGAGAGAATGGAGAAAGATCTGATTAAGAAAAAAAAGAGAAAGAGAAAAGAAAGAAAAAAAGGAAAAGAAGGAAAAGAGAGGATAGAGAGAGAAGAGATGGACGTGAGAGATAGAGAAAGAAAAAAGAAAGGAAACAAAAAGAAGAGGAAAAAGAACAGAAAGAGATAGAAGAGAGAAGAAGAAAAAATTCAACATGGATCTATGCAAAAACGTTTTTGCATGAAGTTTTTGCATAAATTCATGCAAAAACGTTTTTGCATAGAATTATGCAAAAATATTTTTGCAAGAACTATGCAAAATCATGTTTCACAGATGATTTAGCATAGATCTATGCAAAAATGTTTCACATAATGATTTAGCATATGCAAAAATATTTTTGTACATCTATGCAAAAACGTTTTTGCATGAATAAATTTCGCGAATTTTTTTTTCAATAACCATTCTTGACTGGTCTAGTTTCAAAGATCTCAAAAAGTGCTTTCCAAATATATGAATTTTGTCAAAATCCAAATTTTAGTTGAAGAGGTATAGTATTTTAAAGTTTAAAACGAAAAAGATAACTACATTTCTCTCTCATACAGCTGTACAAGTTTGAAAAAGATAAAAAGGTGATTGAGAAATATAATAAGGGTAAAACAGAAACATTAAAAAGGAAGGAATGAACTAAATAGATTTAGAAAAGTTTAAAAGGACTAAACAGATTCAAAAAGCTTTAAAAAAGGTATTTCAGTCTTATTAAAAATCCTGTGTATTAAATGGATTAAAAGAGTTATATATTGGATGTTTTGGCCATTATCCCTATAAAATACTCACTTCCCATCTGATGCTTTGACGTTCTGCCATGTGCAAACGTTCATCATACCTCATAGTGGGTCCTACTAATTGATCAATGTAAAAGATGGCAATGCTTAACGCAACTGGGCTGGCGATCTGTTTGATTCGTCTGGGAGCATCGATACCCCATCGTGGACATATCTGATCTTCTCAGTTTATTACGCAGAAAATATGGTTAGAATATGCAAAGGGTGGGGGAAATATTCGGCCCTTTAAAAATGAAATAGGTGTGAGTGAAATATGTAGTAAATTGGGGTGGAAATATCCAACCCCTTATGTCATTTGTTGTGGGTGGAATATGTAGCAAGCTGAGTGGTAGAAATATCCAACCACTTTTGTCATTTTGTTGATGCACAATTGAACCAAAAATGCATGAAAAATTCTACGTCATTATAACAGGTACGTTCACAAGTGTGATTGACGTGTTCCTTACATTGAGTTTGTGTAAAAGAATTCCATTAGAAAGGCAATAACTTAGTTTTTAACACACTTACTCTTACACTTCCGTGTGGACCTACATGAGGAGTTAATACCATATGAGGGATTGATGTTGATCTAGATGATGAGAAGATCGTCGTCACAAAAAATCAACCATCGAATCATCTCCACATGAGCCCCACATATAGTGTAGGTGGAGTGTGATAAGATGCATGAAGTGGAATTTGTCATAAATTTAAAAAAGGTGATGTTTTTAGGAAAACATGAATAGTTGGGAGGAAAACAAGGCTTTATACCCAAGCCCCATTGTGAGTTTTGGTTAAAGGTGAAGCTCTTCGACCCTACCAAATTTTGAGTTTTTCACCCCACTAAAAATACACCCCATCTCTATCACCATCACCATCTCCATTCTCCACTACCAAACCACCCACCACCACCATTTTGAAACACCCCTAGTCAATTAGTCCCCACTTTTTAGATTACTCGACCTTAACACTAATCGAATTTGATGTTTTTGAGAAGAGAGGAAAGTGAGGAGTCTCTCTCCACCACCACCTCTACCCTATACCCACCTCTTCAGATCTCGCTCCTCTCTCCCTAGATTTTTTCCTCTCTCTCTAGATCTCGCACCTCTATCCCCATATCTCCCCCTCTCTCTAAATCTCGCCCCTCTCACCACAGATCTCCCCCTCTCTCTCTCTCCAGATATCTTTCTCTCTCTAAAAATGAAGACGACGACAACGAAAAACTTTCGACAATACTGAGTCAAAAATCGAAAACATTTTCGATGGAAACCCATCGAAATTCTAAAAAAAATTGACAGGTTCGTCTCGATTTTGGTTTCGACAGGTTTCCATCGAATTTTGTTGGATTTTTTACTATGTTCTGTCGAATTTTTTTAAATTTATGACTTTGTATTGTCAAAATTTAGGCAGCAGCAGCAAGCTATAGTGATACAGGAGGCAGTGGCAATCCTTTCCAGATCTCCCCCTTTCACTAATTTCTCTCTAGAACTTCTCATTTTTCTCTTCTTTCTCTTTCTCTAAAATATAATAAACCAGATTTGTTTTTTTCTCTAAACGAGATCTGGTTTTGATGGTGGTAGGGAGTGTTGGAATATGGCTCAATTTTGAGTCAGATGGAATGGGTATCGATACCCATAAAAGGGTGTATCGATACCCACTGGAAATTTATCATCATTGAATTCAGGGAGTGCCAGTATCGATACACCCATAAATGGGTATCGATACCCACTGAACATGTCACTCCAGGGACCTTCAGTATCGATACCCATGAAAGGGGTATCGATACCTTCTGGCGGTGGAGTTCCGAAAACTTCTATTTTGTATCCCAATTGAAGTATAACTCTTTCTAATTCGTGGGAACCCTTATGAATCTATAAATAGGGCTTCCCAAAGTAGTTTATTGTATAAGAGAGTTGTGAGAAACCCTAGGTTTTGTGAGAGAGCTCTTGTGGTGCTAAAACCAATTGTACTCTGATCATATTGAATAAGAAGTTGAATCGTTCCTGCCCCGTGGACGTAGGCACCTCGCCGAACCACGTAAGTCTTTTGTGTTCTTGCTTGTGTTCTTATTTATTTTAGTTTCCGCTTTGTTATTTGCATTGTTAGATTTAATATTGTTCCTGGGAGAGTGCAAAGTTGAATAGAATTAGTAGTCTTTGCACTACAGGGAGGTGGTGGAGGCAGTAGAAATGGTTTTGACAGTGGTGGTGGTGACACTGGAGAATGGAGATAGAGATAGTGATGGTAGTAGGGGTGAAGTGTATTTTTGGTGGGGTTGGTGGGGTGGGAAACTTAAAATTTGGTAGGGTCGAAAAGCTTCTCCTTTAACCAAAACTAACAATAGGGTTTGGGTTTAAAGCTTTGTTTTCCTCCCAACCGTTCATGTTTTCCTTAAAAATTAGGAGGCTTGCAATTTTTTAGAGAATGAGGGGGTACTTTGTAAATGTAAATGGTGTCAATTGTTTGGACACGTGTTAGGTTTTAGGGGTGTGTATGAAATTATTGAATTAAAACCAAGTCACCAGGAGGAGCGGGTAGGGGAAAAGAAATCAAGAATGCTAGAGCGAGTAGTAACTTCGGATGCAAGGGCTAGATTGGCGTCAGGAGAGAGAGGGGAGGGAGAGGGTTAGGAGAGAGAGAAGAGAAAGGAGACAGGAAGGACCGTAGTAAAGGTTTCTTCTGTTGGTTTTTAAGAGGGTAGGGAGGGCAGTGAGAGAGCTTATAAAGCAGGACGAAATTTATAAAACAGGACAAATTTATCCCCCGTCCTGAATTATATAAGAGATAAGTTTTTGCAAAGATATAGTTTTAACGATTTTGCTCGCGTGACACCAAAAAAAATGGTGTCGCGCGACACCAAAGGGTTAGGGCCCACTCCAAAATCTGATTTTTGGGGATAATGTTCCTTTCATGTAGATCATCTTTACAAAAAATCAACCAATTCTAAATAGGTGTTTAGCAACCATAAGCCAAAGTGATTCTACTTATTATAGAAGTACTTCTACTTTTGAGAAGTCAAAAATTAAGAGAAGTTTGTTTGGTAAAATATTTTAACTTATAAGTTGATAAGTAAAAAAGTTAGTATGGCATGTCACAAGATAAGAAGTCAAATATCACAATATCGTAATGAGTTGGTAGTGTCATGCTGGAGATGATATGTAAGGATAGTGGTGACATGGGGATGGCAGTAATAACATGACAATGTGGTTTAGTGATGACATGGCAATGGTAAGGTGAGGTGATGATGTGGTAATGGTGGTGGTGATATGGCATTGGTGGTGACGTGGAGATGTGATGTAGTGATGACGTGGCAATGGTAAATGTGTGGTGATGACATGGCAATAGTAAATGTGTGGTTATGATGTGGCGGTGGTGGTGACGTAGCGATGTGGTGTAGTGATGATGTGGCAATGGTGGTGGTGATGACATTGGTGGTGACATGGCAATATGGTTTGAGGATGACGTGGCAATGGTGGAAAGATATGACATTTGTAGTGATGACATAGCAATGTGGTGTAGTGATGACAGAAATGGAGGTGGTTATGACATGGCAATGGTGAGGTGTAGAGATGATGTGGCAATGATATGGCAAGGTAGGGTGGTGATTATGAGGTGGCAATGTGTGGTGGTGATGTGGCATTCGTGGGGTAGTGGTGATGAGGTGATGTAGCGGTGGTGAGGTGGTAGTTAAAGTTGTAGTGGTGAAAAGGAAAGAAAAGAAAAAAAATGAACTAATGCGCAACTTGAGGCAAATCACTTCCCTCACAAGTCAAAAGCAAAAAAAATTTGTTTTGTATAAAAGAAATTTTTCTACTTATATAAGTCATTTTGTATTTGCATTCTATTTATGTTTTTCTACTTTTTTTACTTATACAAGCGTTGTGCACGTGCGTTGCACGTGTTCCTAACACTAGTTTTGTATTAAACTATTAATGCAATAAATTATAAAAATAATTACAAAAAAAAAACCAAAAAATGCAAGTATCTATTCCAGATAAATGTGAAAATTGAGTAGGTAGTTAAGGAGAGATTTTAGGAATATAGAAAGTTAGAGAAAATCATGGAAGAGATCTAATTTCCTTTGCAAAAGTGAGACGGTTATGTTTTGGTGAGAATAAAATTACTAATTTATCCTTTTTTCAGGGGCAAAAGATGACCATTATACCCTTTCAGAGTGAAGTTAAACTTTAACAAAAAATAATTTTTTCAGGGACACCAAAAGTAAAAAGCCCCAAAAAACCCCATTCTCTTAACTAATAGTATAGATAAGTAAAAAGTTACTTAATTATTGTGTTGCCAAACACCCTCTAAAACTTATAGCCCCATCCAAAGTTGATCTCTATTCCTCATCATTTATTTATTACTGTAAAATGACTAGCAAGAGTCGTAGTTTTAGTAGGTTGATAGAAACACTGGCAGATTGAATAAAGAGTTCTGATTTAAAATGCTCAGTCAAAGTAGAGAATAGATCGCTGTCATCATTCAGAGTCACTACCAAGTACCAACTCTCTCGAGTAAATATGGATTTGCAAGATCTTTTCAAAACTAAACTCAGAAACAGTTTACACAACTTCTCATGTCAAATTTAAATTCACTATATGATCTAAAAGGAACATCAACAATATCTATAAATGACAACAGTTTGGCAGAGAACAAAACAAAACCCTAAGAGAAAAAGGAAAAAAAAAAGAAAAGAAAGAGAGGTAATAAGATCTATATCCTTTTACACTATGCTGTGTTATACATTTTCTTAATTCCCCCATCCTCCTCCTTTCCACTTTCTCCCGCTCCCTCTGAAGTTATAAAAGGAGCTTTGGACCACACACACAACTTTGCACCACCACCACCACCACCACCACCAGCACCAACACCAACAACAAAATGAAAAGGAAAAAAGATCAGCGACCCTTGTGCAGCTGCAACACACCCAACACACATTACACCCACAAAAACACAACCATCCCTATTAGACCCACAAAAACACAACCACCCCTTCACAAGAAAAATGAAACAAAAATACAAAAAAGGAACATGTATTACAGGATTTGTCTTCGTCACATCCAGCCAGCCACAGCCAGCGCCACCGCTGCAACATCCATCTTTGTGCAGCTTTGTTGTTCTTTTATAGTACATCACACCATGGGATCCAGGCCATCCATCACCATCTATCTAGCAAACTGATTAAATCTTAATTGCAACATGCCCAGAGTCAGCAGACCGAAAATTTCTCAACCATGTCTTTTGTTCTTTTTCTCATTCTGGCAGCATCCTCAGGCATAGGTAAAAATGACCACTGAGGGTGGATTTTATGAAATTCCCAGCACTGTTCCCCGGGCTACATGCTCCGTTAGTTCCAAGCTTCCATCTTGATTCTTTTGCTTTATCTCCCATTTGAACTTCCTCATTCTTGGAAGCAGCCAAGTCAATTGACTCAAGACTAGCTGTAACCTGCGCGACTTCATCTGGTTTCTGCAGGTGGATTCGGATCAAAGATCAGTTATAACACAACCAGAGCAGAAAATTTTATTTATCAGATGTACTTGTGACTGTTAGTATTATCCCACATCGCCTGGGCACTTTGGATTTGTGAAGTTTATAAGCCTTGGGCAATCCTCTCCTTGCAAGCCGGTTTTCAAGGAGAGTTAGGCCCAATGGGCCTTAACATGGTATAGAGCAGGGTATCTCAGGGATGGGTCGGGTCTGTTAGCTCTATCCCTGCGTGGAGGGGGAGTGCTGAGTGGCTCCAGCCCTTTCGTGGAGGGGGAGTATTAGTATTATCCCACATCGCCTGGGCACTTTGGATTTGTGAAGTTTATAAGCCTTGGGCAATCCTCTCCTTGCAAGCCGGTTTTCAAGGAGAGTTAGGCCCAATGGGCCTTAACAGTAACAAGAGAGTTGAAATAAGTAACAAGAGACTTAAAATACTCTATGGCCTTGATAAGTTAATTGTGACGAACAAAGTGTAGAACGCAAACCCTAATTGATGACTTGATACTTCATATTTATTTAGAACAGAGAAGTAACATGTCTATAACGTGGATTCATACTCTCATATGAGTATAAGGGACCCTAAATCCATTAGTTTAAGGACTCCTCCTTCCCTCCCTCCCTCTAGAGAGAGAGAGAGAGAGAGAGAGAGAGAGAGAGAGAGAGAGAGCAAAGATCCCACCTTTGTTCTTTGCTGACAGAGTAGCATTTCTAAGCATCATATATTTTTCAATCCCATGATTACTGAAGATATACAAAAATGCATTCAAGACATACCATAGATGATTATAATTATAAATTATTTAAGGGGGAGGAGCCAAACCTGTAGAAGACCAAGGTGTGGTGAAGAGGGCCTTGTCCTCTTCCTTTGCATTGCCTTCTGACGAATTTCATAGAAAGCAAAATCATCCAATATTGATGTCTTTGATGAATCGTTCTTAAAAATATTTAACATTTCAAAAGTCCATGTTCTTGTTGAAATCTACTCGGCCAATCATCTCAGCTACTCCACAGAATTTACCGCTTGCATTTACCTAAACCAAAAGAGGAAAAGAACAGAATTAATCAATAAATCATAAGAGGAACTCTATAAGCTTGAAACTACTCAAACAACCAAACAAATTCTGATCCTCAGGCATACCGAAAAGAAGAGGAACACCGGGCACTTGCTATCTTTCTGACCCATTCTCTCCTGTGCATCTTGATATGCACTATCGAGTCTCTTATTTCCATTAGGAGTACTCGCCCAAACATTACATTTGATACTCTTATGAATGTCATCTTCGCTGTACGATTTTATCACAAAGAACAATGCATGGTTGTATCTAGTTGTGAAATCAGGAAGGTTGTATTGATCCCTCCTGATTACAGTGGTTGAGCTATCATTGCTGTCACTAACCTTGGACACCAGAGAATCTGTTGAATCAACTCCAGATGGCAAAGCAGTTTTGGAATTGGTTGTTCTTGGACCTCGATTCTGCTCGTTAAGCAAATCAAAATCACTAATGCCATTAGCCTTGCCCCTGGTTTTAAACTTTTCGGCACCACCCCTTCCCCGTGCATTTGCTTTGAAATTAACAGGGCTGTTCGGATAGAGCAAACCACCCTTGTCCTGATTAGAAGAAGGAAATTTTGATATAGGGAAGTAACCCTTGGCAAGAACAACAGCATACTGGAAATCAGGGACATGTTGTGAGACCTGCATATCTACATGAGTGACTCAAAAAGTCATAAAATATATAGTCAAGTAATACCTTACCTTGTTCACTGGCTTTAATTAGTTAAGAAAGCCTGGGCCTGATGAGACATCCAATGCTGGCAAAGATCCTTTTGTTCCAACGTTACTAGACTTTGCAGATGGCATTGATTTTATAGGAGCATGGGTATGATTCGGGGCAGAGAAATTAGACTTAGTTCCAGGGACTGTTGTAACTCCACCATAGCCATCTCCAAGGACCCCATCCGCAGCCAGAAGACCATTCTCCGGCGGAACCATCAGAACCTGAATACATGATTTCTTCAGGTATCCTAATCATGACAGACCTGGATAACAATCAATTATCTTAATCATGACAGACCTGGATAACAGTATCCATAATAGCTGCTGGCCGGATAATAAAAGCCTTGTTCAGCCATCAAAGACTCCTGATCAATATCACCTTCTTTCAGACTACTCATTGCATCTCCAGAGGACGAAATACATGATGTTGCATCAGACAAACTTCTATCCTTTGGAGGAGCCTGTAAAACAAGATCAAAACTTTGTTTAACTGCAAGTGAAAGACACCCAAATTGGTTGGTTGAAATCTAAACTGTAATTGAGCCATCAATTCGACCGTAAGTTTCAAACATCAAAACTGAAAGCAACTTTAGCAATCAAAATTGAGAGCAACTTTAGCAATAAATCACAACTTTAATACTTCAAAATTACATAATGGATTATAAAATATTGTCATGCAGTAAATATAGCCATGCATATTGAAACCGAAGTATGATCATACAAGTTTTTAACTTTCGATCTTCCCTCAAGGCCTAATCATTCACTCAGTTAATCCACGCGCTTAATGGTACTTAAAATTGGAATCTACAGCTCATGGTGCTTCACTATGAAGCTAATGAATTCAACTTCTTCTCATACTGTTTGGCCCGCCGAAGTGCATCCAAGGCCTCAGCTTGCTTTCCGGCTCGTTTCAAATTTAGTGCCTTCAGCTTCTCGGTTTTGATCCTTTCTTCCAGCTGACTTTTCTCTTGGCTTGAGTTTTCACCCTTTTCAGCATTTGCTTTTGCAGCTTCTGATCGTTCTGGAGCCCTTGAGACAACTTCAGCATCTTGAATTCCAATTGCTTTTAGGGCAGATAAAAGTTGAGGATCAAGAAGATCCTCGACGCCCACATCATCCATTGCTTCTGGTTTACTAATGCTCAGTGAATCATGGGAAGTTTGTTCTTCCAATTGAGCTTCTAAAGCCTTGGCCAATTCAAACTCGGCTTCAGCTTCTTCCATCCGGCCTTCCCTCCGGAGCTTCATAGCTTGCCGTTTGTGTGCAAGGGACTCTTGTTGCAACTTGAAACGATCTCGACCTGACATTTGTTTAGGAGCTACATTTGTGGTTCTGCGCTCTTCTTCTTGCCCAACAGAAGAATCATTGGAAGCAGAAACAGATCCATCAGTAGGACTTGCACCGGATTGAGGGTTATCTATTAGATTCTTCTCCAAGAGCTTTGCCTGTCGAAGTTCCTCTCGAGCTTCTACTAATTTCCCCTCTCTCTTCAGAGCAACTGCCTTTCTTTTACGAGCCAGTATTTCTTGTCTAAGAGAACTTTGATCATTCAAAGATTCAGATCCTGGAGCAATATTTGCTTCATGGGTTGGTATTTTCTTAACCAAGGAAGCAGTGTTTTCTAACTTTTCAGATAAATTCTCATCCTTCATTCCCATTACTTCGTCCTGATTCCTTTTACTTCCAATATGATTTTCTGGATCAACGAGAGAGAAAATGTTGGTTTTGAAGTTTCCTTTACTTTCCACTTCTTCAAAGGGTATAACCCCAGTCAACAAATCCATTGGGTTTACAGATTGAGGTAATTTCCCAGCATGTTCAACAATTCTTTTGGCAGCTAGGCGAGTTGGATTTTCTATCAATAGGGTAATATTCGTATCAGTGGGCTGAGACCTGTGGGACATTGAAACAGCAGGAGTCCCTAGAGGAGCTTCCGCTACTTCATTCCTTGAACTAACTGACAATTTGGCTACACCTTCTCTTACATCTTCCACAGAGTCAGTATTTTCATGATTCCTTTGAGATATCAAAGGTCCAGGAACATCAAATTGTGTATCCATCGTAGTGTTAAGCAGCGTCTCTTTCTTGGAGACTTCCATCTCTGCAATTTGGGCCTCTAATACTTTTGCCTTTTCAAGCACTTCGTCAGCCTCCTCGGAGTCTCCTTGGCGTCTCAGTGCAAGAGCTTTTCTTTTCAAGCCTAAGAGTTCCCTTTGAATTTCCGCTTTACTTCTTCGTGGTGCCACAACAATAATTTCAGGAGCTTCAGTCACAACAAATGAATCATTAGTGTTCTCTGAATGATAACTAGTTTGCTTAGTTCTTGATGCCATGCTTACAGGCTCAACATCTTCATCCTTCCATCCCAAATTCGTAAGCAGTGAGAGCAGTGCCGGGTCACGCATATCTTGATCTGTCACTTCCCCTTCATCTTCCTCCTCCCCACTCGCCAAAGTTCCAGAAACACCTGGATTCCCATGTTTCAGTTCTGAGTCTTTACTGACAACATTCACAGCCCTCACTTTTGAAGCATTGTCCATCTCCTCAAGTTGGCGTTCGAGAACATTTCCTTTCTTCAGTTCTTCTTCTGCCTCATCTAATCGTCCTTCCCTTCTCAAAGCAAGGGCTTTCTTTTTCAGCGCTAAAAGCTCTTTCTGAATCATTAGCTTACTTTTCTGCGGTAGTTTAGATTCCGAGCTTCTAACTGATCCTACAGATACATCAGCCACTTTAGTTAAGTTCGAGGAATTTTCAGCACTTTGAGAAGTTGAAACCTTCTGTGTCATATGATCGGGTGGGAAAGAAGCATTTTCTTGAGATTGCAGAGATTCAAGGTCCTTTTCAAGTAGTTTTGCTTTCTTTAGCTGTGTCATTGCTTCTGCAACATTACCTGCTCGTTTTTGGTTGAGGGCTTCTTTTTTAAGTGAAAGAATTTCTTCTAATAATGCTTCCCTATCCATAGGAACAGCTTCTGGCAAACTTTCCTCTGGGTGATCAGAATCTTCATTCCAACCTAGTGACTTTAGTGCCAAAGCTATCTCTGGGTCATTCATATCTTCATCCATCACATCAACATTATCGAGACCGTAATCATCAGAAATATTCACAAGGGGCTGAAAGTCGAGGATAGGATCCTTATCATACCGCATCATTAGATCAACAGATTTATCATCGTCCATACTGCGGATCAGAGAAGATAGCTCATCATCAGAATCTTCAGCCTCAGCCAAGAACTCCTGTTCTTCTAATTGCTTTTCTAGAACTTTGGCTTTCTTTAGTTCTTCCTTGGCTTCTGCAAGTTTCCCTTCCCGCTTAAACATGAGAGCTTTTCTCTTATGAGCAATGACCTGGGTCTTATCAATGCCACCAGTTCCCTTGCCTGAATTAGATTTTTTATGGACTTCTCCAAGAAGACTAGACAGTTCACCCTCCAAGGTCATTTTTGCAGGCTTCTTATCTGCATCATGAACATCTGCATCAGTCCATCCCAGTTCTCTCAGTTCAGCTGTAAGGTCATCCTTTTCTTCTTCACCCACTTCGGAAAAAAGCTTACTCCTTTTCCCAGATGTGTCAGTTTCATCACCTTTTTTTTTCATGCCAACCAAACTGCTAGAAGACATTGCTTTTCTGCAGTTCTTTCTTAATGCTACTTCCAACGCCCCAGCCTGCCTCTCAAGTTCTTTTCCTCGCTTAAAGGCCCTCAGAGCTTCCTCAGGTTTTCCTTCCCCCTTTAGAATTCGATATTTCTTTTTCTCTTCCAACGCTTGCTGACGCAACTCATCAGGATTGGTGGAACCCATTTCGTTTAAAGAATGATTCTGCATATCAACAGAAAGACTCCTTAGGATATCTCCTTCCCCATCTGAACCTAAAGATTCCTTACGAGAACTCGAACAAGAAGCACTGCTTGTACCCCTTAGAAGATCAGAAAGAACACTTGTATTGGACTCTTGTCCTGATTCCATGAACAGCTTGCCATCAGTACCTAGAATCTGATTTAGCACCTCATCCTCATTCTTTGGTGTCAGTTTCGATCCACCTGAACAAATTATTCAGAAGACTCAATTTAGATATAAACTGATTTATAAGCTAATAATTTTGATTTATTGTTCTTAATGTGTCAGTGTGTACGCATGTAAACATGAACTAAAGCATAAGTTCATAATAGCAAAGATCTGTACTAAGCGGGAATGGAAGAGTCATGGCTGTCAACTATTCTGTAAATCTTTAATTAGTGGATGTAAGACATCTTTAATACAAATATAACTACCACTATCAACCTATGACGAAAGGAGTAAGGTTAGTTTGGTTTTATTGTGTTGCGTGCAAGAGTTAATGTTTTTTAACTCAGTCCTGGAAAAAAGAGCTTGACAGTTCAGCTAATAGGTTGCTTAACTAAATTACCATACTTCCTTAACTGTAACGCTCCCCTTACAAGCGACTTTAACATCTGTATAAAGGAATGAAGTTTAACTTTTCTTATCAAAAGACCATCTTCTCCAGTTAAGTGTCTGTATACTTTGAAGGATGAAACTCCAATCACAAGTTTTTCTCCTTTAGAGTTCAGACCCAATGTTCACTGTTATCACTATTTTGCTGGACCATTCTCCTACACTAAGTGGTCGAACTCGGCCAGACTCGCCGAGTTACTCGCGAGTAACTCGGGGCTCGGGACTAGGCCGAGCCGATCCCCCACCGATCCACCGATCCCACCTCCAACCGAGTAACTCGGCGATTTTGATGTGACTCGGGCGAGTTTTGTGATGTCTTGAATCGGCGAGTCACTCGTTAGTGACTCGGTCCATACCTCTTTTAAAGAAAATAAAAAAAAAAAAAACCCTAAATCTATCGAGAAGAAGAAGAAGAAGAAACAGAGAAAGGGAGGGAAGCTAGAAGGAAAGAAAACATAAAGGAGAAACAGAAGAGAAAGAGAAGGAGAAAGGGAAGCTCGACAGTCGACACAGCCCCTTCCAGGTACGATTTTTACTTTTTTTTTTCTTCTTCAGTTCTCTTCTTCTTCTTCTTCTTCTTCTTCTTGTCCTTCACGATTTTTTTTCTTTTCTTTTTCTGCTTCTTCTCCTTCACGATTTTTTTTTCTTTTTCTGCTGCTTCTTCTTTCTTCTTTCTTCTTTCTTCTTCTCATCCTAAGGCAATCTTTTCCTCTTCTTTTTTCTTCTTTCAGCTCACGGTGAGCTGCAGCAGATGCTCGATCTGGGTTGAGAAAAGCTCGATTAGATACTTGATCTGCTATAACCTGTCCAGATCTACTCGAGAGCCTGTCCAGATCTGCTCGATCCGCTTGATCTGCTCCAATATATGAAGATCTGATTCGTTCTTCCCCAAAGACCAAGATACACAATTTTCCCGATCTGAATGTAGTACAATATACTGCAAAAAATGAGTTTAATATGCTGAAAATGACTGAAATTGAGAGGTTAGTCATTATGGGGAGGGGGATATGTGTAATTGAGTGGCCCGAGTCACAGCCGAGTGGATCGGCCCTGACTCGGCTGACTCGGGGATCGGCCCCTTGCCGAGTCAGTTCCGAACCCGATCCCGACTACTTAGCTCCTACATGTACACTCATCACAAGAACATTTTTTTCTTCTTCGCTTACACCCCTTAAAAGAACTAAGAAGACAGTGTTTAATATTACAGAAAGGGAAGTTGGATATTTTTATCACTTGGAAAAGTTCCATTCCGTGCATTACTGATAAAAAAATTGAAATAAATCATTTTGGAAAATGCATTAAACCAGCAGAAATAGTTCATATGGTTAAGGTTATAAGGTATAACTAGAAAATTCTACCCAAGAGGTTTCCACTTCAACAAAGATATTCTTAATTTAGCAGATGATCGGTTTTTGAAAATTGAAAAAGAGACAACAAAAATCTTTGGTTTATTTTAGCCTAGAAAACTGTTTGTATAGTGTTATTGAAGTTTGCAGTTTTATTCCCAACTTTAAATTGAAAGATGGAAATGCATAGGGCAAATTGTTATTCATGTAGCAAAACTTATGCGTAAGACATAAAATTGTGCCGGTGCCATTTCCCCTCTCCACACNAAGAAGGAAGAAGAAAAAAATTCTCACTCCATACCTCCGTTTATTACCTATGAATATTGACTACTACCATCATTCAAGAACAACGTTAAGAAAACTGACTTAATATTAGGACCCAAGCTACTCGTTCAATGTACAAACTGGCTGTTATGTTTTACTTATGGCTACTCCTGTTATTCTCTTTGTTCTAGGTTGTTTCAAGAATCTCCTGAGCTAGCTCTTTCTTACAGCTGTCTTTGTATCGTACTTTCTCTTTGTACATGCTTTCCTCAATAAATCACTGTAGTTTTTCATTTTTTTTTTCAAAAGAACAAAAACAGAAAACAATCTTAGGCTAGTATTTCTATATCTCTCACAAGTTTACAGAGCAGAAATTCTGAATATACTAAATCAATGTTCATAGGTACTCCAAGACTGCTTCCAGTTCCACTAAAGGATAATTACATTCATGTTTACCAAATAACTGGGATAAGCATATACGATGATGATGATGATGATGATGACGATGATGAACTGGGTTGCATCACATAATTATTAGCATGGCCCCATAGGAAAATAGAAGAGTTCAAATCATTGCAAATTTGCAATAAATACTAGTTTAATCAGAGTACTGAACAATAAATGAGAAAATGGACAATTTCTACCTCTACTCTTGTTCCCATGTCGCATCTCGAAACGTGCTGCCTCCTCAAGTTTCTTACAGGGATCACATACTCGAACTGGTGAATCACCTTGCCCACGTAAGAACATTCTCTGTTGGGTGCAACTGTTGCAAAATATGCCCCCGCATCTGCGGCAGTGATGCTGAAATACAGAACATAGAACACCCAGAAGTAAGAAACTAAAATATTAAACCAGTATACATAACTGTTACATCAAATAAATCCTTAGGAGATGCCTCAACCAGTGGAAACAAAACTAACACATTCAGCATTAATTCCTCTACCAGTATATTAGGTCTAATTGAGCACTTTATTAACATCAACGCTTCCCATGGATTTTCCCTTCATTGGACCATACCGATGTTACATCATTAGTTCCCTCAGCTCAAGTTAACTACTGGACTAGAATTGGGTTCAACTTGCCATAGTACTGCACTACTGCTGAAGTCATTCTGTGTTGCTCGCAAGCGTGTCCTTAAAATTCTTCTCCATTGATGCAGTTCTGCAATTAATTCCTAATTAAGAATCCTAACTATACTAATTGAACTCCAAGTACTGTAAAACCATTAGTTGATTCAATAAAAACTCATCACAAAATGCCAACATCACTAACAAGTCACACCAGTTTCTCTCAACAAGCACCAAAGTGATTAATTATCGAAGCCCCCTATCAATGATAAAATTTTCACTAAAACAAGAAAAAGAAAGAAAATAGAAGATTTCAACATGGATTAACAAAAACAAAGGTCAATCTTCTTTCATAAAGCGTGCCCATTAAGCGCTGGAGAAACAAATTAAAACCCAGATCATCTTACTAACCATGAAAACTTGATAAAAACAGAAAAGACTTAAAACTTTCCAACATGGGTAATTAACCCAATACTAAAGAAAGATTAAAAAACAAGAAAATGATCAAATAAACCGATTTTTCCGACATGGGTTCAAACAAAAGATGCAAAAAAAATAAGATCAAAAAAGGAAAAAGGAAAAAGTAAGAAAGCACAAACCTTCCGATTAATGAAGGAAAATTGAGAAGAACAACCCTGACAGTGAGATGCATCGACCACCCAAGTATTTCCTCGCAAAGATGGTTTTGCCGGTAATCCAATTTTCTCTAACATCTTTTTTCTTACAAAGAGGAGAGAGATCAAGAGAGGGATAAATCGAAGAAGAGAAATTGGTAGGTGAAAGATCGAAGAAACTGCGAATAACAGGCCGTTGAAGCTTGTTTCTTAGTTCTCCTGTCAAAGGGGACGCTTTAATAGTTGATACCGTAGTCCCGATTGTAAGTTAATATAATAATATCACCACAAAACAAGCAAATCCCAGTCATAATCTGATATTTTTTTACTTTTTTTTTAGCTTTTACTTTTAGGGAAGCTGCTTTTTGAATATTGAACATTGGATTGTCTGTCCCGCATGGTTACGCTTCGTGAAATTTTGTGAGGTTATTTTTTTCACTATGCAGATCATCCTCAAAAATAATCACCCTATAAAAAATTAATTATTTTTCTTAGTTAATTTGCAATCAATTTCTAATCAATTTTTTATGGGGTTAGAAGTTTTAGAATGGGTTTATTTTTTGTGAGGATGATGTACATGGTGAAGAGAACAACCTCACAAAACTTCAGCTCTTGAGGTGTAACCATGTAGACCCCACAGTCCAATGTTACAACTCAATGTTCAAATAGCAAAATTTTAGTTTTAGACCTGCTTTAGAGCATCACATCGGTGGAAGCTAAAAAAGTATTTTAGCTTCCGATGTTTTAGCCTACGACACCTAGTTAACCATCGGTTTTCCCTCAAAAAAAATTCAAAAATTAATAAAAAGGTTTTTAGGACGTAACGGTAATTTTTTAAAATAAAATAAATAAATAAATATCGTTTTAAAAAAAATCAAAATTTTGGTGGGGCGTGGGGCTGCCACCACGCCTGGTGATGGGCGTGGGGCTTCCTCCACGCCCCATCCATTTATTATTTTTTAAAAAAAAAAATATCAGGCGTAGAGTTTGCTCCACGCCCATTGTTAGGCGTGGACCTTATTTCACGCCTGATATGAGATGCAACGACAGTTCCACGCCTCGCTAAAACTTCTCCATATTCATGCGGAAAAAGCTAAAATTAGCTTACGCGCCTTCCTTTCGTAAGGTAAAATATGGGCTTTACCTTACCCACTGTGCAACTCAGATAAGGTAAAATCTATAAAAACCTTACCACTGTGGATGCTCTTCAACCCAAGTTATTCTTCCCTTTGGTAAGACGGTTATGGGGGTCCCATAGAGATGATCTAAGGACTTATATTTGTTAGGAAGATTTTTTCAGTCACTTTTTTGTCATCCTCATAAAAAGGATTACATCATTGTAAAACTTTAACTCATTTTTGCGGTCTCAGTTGCCTAGGTCATTTCTATAAAAAGAATCACATATTTTAAATTTTTAACCTTGTCAAAAGTTAGTTGAAAATTAAATAACATTACAGAAAAGGTAAAATTGTAATCAGCGTTCAAGTTAAAACTTTCAATTAGATGTAATTTTTGTGATGTTGATCCAAATAACAAGAAGATCATTCTCACAAAAAAATTCACCTATTTATTAATTTCCATATGGGACACATAACTAAGTCTAAAGATATCAGGTTAAGATTGTCCAAGTATTTATAAACTTTTGTACACGAGACTTAAACAAACAGTGCCACATTATTCAATAAAAACTTCGAAGTAGACTAGAAACGAGTTTGTGTTAAGGCTGAGTGCTACAGGAAAAGATCATGACCAATTTTAGATCGACTTTAAACCAAAATTAGACCCCACACAAATTTTATAATCTGAGGTATTGTTTGGGGTGCAAATTCGGAGTTCATGTAGCATTGATGTGCCCCTTACGTTTTATGATGAGGTATTTACATTTGGCGAAGAATTGTAAATTGTCGTATTAATCAATCCTGATTTTTTGCTAACATGTTCTGTCAAAAAAAAAAAAAAAAAAAAGAATTGAGCGTCCCAAGTACTATAGTAGAAACTTTCAATGCCGATGTGGTAAATTTAATATATAGAATGCCACATCAGTTGTTGTGACGTGTTAACCTCTAATTAAAATGCTTAATTGAAAGAGAGAACAAAAAAAATTAATAATAATAATAATAATAATATTGAGCCTACATTTAGGTTCCACTCCACCCAAAATTAGTTTTATAAATAAAACTCAAAATCAAGTAAAAAGATGAAGCTACCCTTCCTTAAAAGAAAAAAATTAGAAAGAGAAAGATCTGAGAGAAAGGAACGAATTAGTAGAATGGAGATGGAATGAGAATAAAGAATGTGTGGATGCACGGTATTCAATAGATACAGAGTGCGATATTTACGGTGAGTGCGGGCCTTATGGAAGCTATAATGTACTTGATTCACCATTACCAATCCGTAGTTGTTTGAGAGGGTTCGAACCGAAATTCAAAGATGAATGGAGTAAGGAGGGACTGGTTAGGTGGTTGTGTGAGGAGAATATAATTGCTGTGTGAAAGAATCAATAGAACTAGTACTAATAGTGGAGGGAATAAATGCATATCAGTTGCATACTAGTTGCGTAATAGTTGCATAACACGAGATTGCATACTATTTTTTTTTTTTTTGCAGAAAATGATGAAGAACAAATTAAATGGCAAGATGAACATGATGATGCACATGGTCGTCTGATTTCATGGCGAATTTGACTCACCGAAAAAAAGATGAAGATGAAAAGGGTAATGATGAAGAAGATGTAGAAGAAGATGAAGGTGGAGATGAATAAGATGAAGAAGAAGACGATGAAGATGATCGTTAGCAGATCTGAATCACCGGCAGATCTGATTCGCTGGAAGAAATGGAGAAGGTAACCTACGATATCTCTCTCTCTAAAATTTCTCTCTCTATTACTTCCATTTCAAATAAAAGAAAGGCAAATATGTCAATAAAAAAGTAAATAAAACCAAGTCAAAGAGTTGAAAATGACAGGTGTACATAAGAAAAAACAAATTTGGGTTGGATTTAAAAAACTAAAATAGAATGGGGGAGAAGTGTAACATAACCTAAAATTGGGTTTAAACCTCAATTTCATGTAATTTAAAATAACAAATAATAAATACTAAAATTATGATAAAATGCTCGCACAAACGCGAGCCTATAAAGACTAGTTAATCTTATGGTTTAGACTTTAGAATTTTCAGGCGTGGTTTACAACTTGTTGGCGTGGCCGTTTTAGCTAGCAATGGCACATCAATGAAATGAAAAAGGATAATGCTAAACTTATAGAAATATCCTACATAATTTTCTATGGAAAGCTAATCCGAAGGTAGAACTATTTTTCACATATCTTCGTGATTCGCGTTCTTCCTAAAGTGATATGAATCCACCGTAGATTTTGCCTTAAATTATTATATATATCACATGGAACCCATTTCGATCATGTATATGTGGCGACCCTAAATCAATTTGTGGTAATCTTTCTAGTTTCTGCTCTAGCACTCGTTATACTCACCCTTAGCACACACCGATCTATTTCCAATCTATATTTTCTCTACTAACCCACAAATTATTACACTATATTTACACCACCTTATTGCACCTACATGTTGAAGATAATTCAAGAGATGTATTTTTGTAAAGATGATGTCTTCACCACTTAGATCATCCTATATTAATTATGTCATTTACCTCACTTTTTAGTTATTTATTCTTATACTTTGTTTATTTTGGGCAACGCCGTACATGAATATGATCTAAGAAATGATTTTTTTTTTCTCTTTTCTTTTGTGAGGATGATCTTCTAAAAAAATCACATCATTTTGAATTTTTTAATACTATAAAAAAATTGATTCAAATTTTAAGCTTTCTAAATTATCCATTTATACGATTAAAGTTTTAAGGAGTTATAGTTCCATGAAGAAGTGATTTTTTGTGAGAATAATCCACATAGTAAAGATATCACCCTCATTAAAAACCAGCCCTAGGGTCATATGATATCTATGTAGACTCTCAAATTAGTGTAAACAAGGTGTTTGAATATAAATTAAAATAATAATATAAAAAGTTCAATAAAATAAAATAATTATATTTTGAAGTTATAAACGAATTTTAAATAATTAATTCAAGTATTTTGTGTATAAAACGTGAATTATACGTTTCATGTTATAATTTCAACACACAAGATATAAATACAAGTATAAAAGTGTATACAAAGAAGTGAAAAGAAGATTTCTTATTATCAATTTCAACTTTATCGTACATATACAATAAGCATAGGGGGTATTTATAAGTAAGAGATATGAGGATAAGAGTTGATGTAAAGATGACACCCATTAATATATGTGTCAAAAGAAGAATAGGGTGAAGCTTAGCAAACGGCCACCTCATAACTTGTCATATGATGGATAGCCCCCAAACCAATGTATGTGTTATAACACTCCTCCTTGGATGTCCACCATTCTAAGATAATTGCCTCGTTAAAAATCTTACCAGAAAAAACCCAGAGGGATAAAACCTGAGCTAAAGAAAAGAGTACCATAGACTTAGAATAGTGTTGGACTCGCATAAGCTGCCTCATTAAAAACTTTGACAAGGAAAACCCAGAGGGACAAAACCTTGACAAAAGAAAAAGAGTACAATGCGATAAGGTCCAGTCAGAAAAATGCAGGCATTGGTATACTCCCCTGATTGAGCAGTCACTCACATCAGTCTACTTGATGATACATACGTCTCATGCCAATACCATAAACCAGCTTTCTGAAAGTCGCCGTCGGCAAAGACTTGGTGAATAGATCAGCAAAATTCTCGTAGGATTGTATCTGCTAGATATCAATCTTATGGTTCTTCTGGAGATGGTAAGAATAAAATAGCTTTGGTGAAATATGCTTGGTTCTATCACCTTTGATGTAGCCTTCTCTGACTTGTGATATGCAAGCAGTATTATCTTAAAAAATGATTGTTAGAACATTAGTGATAGAAGGTAGAGCGCAAGAGCTTCTGATATGTTCAGTCAGTGATCGTAGCCACACGCATTCTCTGCTGGATTCATGCAATACTATAATCTCTGAATGATTCGAAGAGGCAGCTGGAAGACTTTGCTTAATTGATCGCTAAGAGAATGTTGTACCTCCACTCATAAAAACATAACCAAATTGGGAGACAGCTTTGTGGGGATTGGAGAGATATCCGGCATTAGTGTATCCCATTATTTGAGAGTTATTGGATGGGTTTCTCAAATAGAATAACCCCATGTCTGAAGTTTCGCGGAGATAATAGAGAACTTGTTTGACACATGTCCAATGTCTCCTTGTCGGGGCAGAACTGAACTTGGCTAACAGATTTACAGCAAATGCAATGTCTGATCTGGTACATTGTGCCAAGTATATCAATGCGCCAATTACACTTAAATATGGTACTTCTGGACCAAGTAGTGCTTCATTATCATCATTTGGTCGGAATAGGTTTTTTTCAATATCAAGAGATCTCACAACCATAGGAGTACTCAATGGATGTGCTTTGTCCATATTAAAACGCTTCAAGATCATCTCAGTATACGTTGTTTGATGGACCAAAATTCTACTTGAGTTATCTTCGATCTGCAAGCCGAGACAAAATTTCGTTTTCCCGAGATCTTTCATCTCGAATTCCTTCTTCACATATTTAGCAGCATTACGGAGCTCTTCAAGAGTCCAGATTAAATTCATATCTTCGACATACACAGCGATGATAGCAAATCCAAATTCTGTTTTCTTGATAAAAATACATGGGCAAATGGGATCGTTTACATATTCTTCTTTTATCAAGTATTCACTGAGGTGATTATACCACATTCGCCCGAATTATTTCAATCCATATAGAGCTCTTTTGAGCTTAAGTGAATACAAATGGCGTGGTTTTTCCTCAGGTACAAATAACCCTTTAGGGACTCACATATAAATATGTGTATCTAACTTCACGTACAGATATGCAGTTACCACGTCTATTAGATGCATGTCGAGTCTTTCTGAGACTACCAGACTAATCAGATATCTGAAAGTAATTGCATCCATAACAGGAGAATATGTTTCTTCATAATCAATCACAAGTCTTTGTGAAAAACTTTGTGCCACGAGTCGCGCCTTATAGCGAACAACTTCATTTTTCTTATTGCATTTTCTTGCAAAGACCCATTTGTTTTCCACTGGGTTCATATTCGTGGGTGTTGGTACAACCGGTCCAAACACCTCACGCTTTGCAAGGGAAGCCAACTCTGCTTGGATGGCTTCTTTCCATTTTGCACAATCAATTCTATGTCTACATTCATCAATAGAGTGTGGCTCAATGCCATCATTCTCTACGACGATCTCAGTAGCAACTGAGAAGGAAAATATATCGTCGATAATTATTTCATTACGATCTCATATTTATCCGGGGCATGCATAATTTATAGAGATTTCTTCATTTACAGGTACATGTCCCTCTCCTGGGGATTGTACCTGTCCCTCTCCTGGGGATTTGCCTTCTTTAAGAGGAATTTCTTCAGAGAATGTGGATCGTTCAATGATACTCTCTCCTGGAGTATTTAGAATTATTGATTGGCATTTCCTATTCCTAAAAATAGAATCTTTCGAACCAAGTGGTCGTCCACGCTTCAGGCATGCATTAGACGACTCATTTGCTGCAATTTATCCTATTGGGATCACTCGTCCACTTGGGACATCAGCTCTCACAGCATGTCTCTCCTGGACATCAATTTTAGGTTGAGCATTTGCAGCAAGTATATATGACTTGGTTGCTTTAGCTGCATCATTAAATGCATCAGGCATTTCATCTGCAATTTCCCCCTAATGTCGTTCTACTGACGACAGATTGTCTCCCCCTAATGATGGAAAAACTATCTCATCAAAATGACAGTCCACAAAACATGCGGTAAAAATACCACCTGTCATCGGTTCAAGATAACGAATAATAGAAGGTGAATCAAAACCAACATATATTCTTAGCTAACGATGAGGACCAAACTTGGTGCATCGTGTAGAGGCAATAGGAACTTGCACAGCACAACTAAAAATATATAAGTGTGAAATATTTGATTGGTGGCCTATGACAAGCTGCATAGGAGAGTACAAATGATATGCAGTCGGACGAATATAAACTAATGCAGCTGCATGTAAAATAGCATGTCCCCATACTGCAACTGGTAGCTTGGTTCTCATAAGCATAGGCCGAGCAATGAGCTGAAGACGCTTCCCAAATGATTCTGCTAGACCATTTTGTGTATGAACGTGAGCAACATGATGTACCACGTCAATGCCAACTGCTTGGCAATAAGCGTCAAAAACTCAAGATGTAAATTCAGCAGCTCCATCAAGACAGATAGACTTGATGGGGAATTTAGGAAAGTGTGCACGTAATCTGATAATCTAAGCAGCAGACGTGCAAAGGCAATATTGCGAGTGGATAATAGGCAAACATGCGACCACCTCGCAGAAGCATCCACCAAGACCATAAAATATTTGAATGGTCCACATTGGGGATGGATAGGCCCACAAAAATCTCCCTGAATTCGTTGCAGACAAACTGGGGATTCAACCACGATCTTGGTTAAAGATGGTTTAAGAACCAATTTACCCAGGGAACATGTTGCACAAGCATAATCTTTGGACATCAGAATCTTCATGTTCTTTAATGAATGTCCATGCGTGTTTTAGATTATTCTACTCATCATGGTAGAACATGGGTGACCAAGTTGGTCATGTCAAAGTATAAACGATTTCGGGTCATTGAACTTCTGGTTCATGACGGCATAAGATTCAACCCTTCTTATTATCGTATGATACAAACCAGAAGAGAGAGCCGGAAGCTTCTCTAATATATGCTTCTAGTGTGAGACAATTGAGGTAATACACAAGTATTCCATATCATGCCCATTCATTGTCTCAAGGTGTGACCTATTACGACGTATATCTTTAATGCTCAACAAATCTCTCCTGGATCTGGAGGAATACAATGCGTCGTTAATATCAAGTATTGTACCACCGGATAGCATAATGCTAACTCTGCTAGAGCCCTCAATCAAACTGGTCGTACCAGTGATAGTAATCACGCTAGCCTTGAATATACTCAAGCTCATGAAATATTTACTATCTCGGAGGATTATGTGTGGCGTTGTACTGTCTTGAAGACAAACATCCTCGCCATATAGGCTTTGTTTGGATATATCTCTGCTTGGACTAATATCTCGGGATATACCTCTGCTTGGGTCCATATCCTTGAACAAAATAAAGCAGAAATAAGCATATATATAAAACGCTTATATTATAAACAAAAGTAGAACAAGAAAAGTAGTACCACAAAAAGTTGTAAAGCAAAACACTAATTGATATGAACATGTTCATCCCCCAATTAGTTTGCTCAAGCTCTCTCCTTCAAGATCGAGGAACATATCAGATAACTCTAGGTGGGTATCATCAGTAGGAACACTATTATAGATATAATTTATCTCAGCACCAGTTTTGGCTTTTTTATATGAAGTCTGATAAAGATCAACTAGATGCTCGGCCGTATAACAATTACGCGTCAGGTGTCCTTTCATCCCACAACGAGAGCAGGTTACATCTTTAGGGGGTTTATTCTGCCAACCGCTCCATTTACCTTGTGTTGACACCAATTTTTGCACCCCATGTAAAAACTATCCAATTTTAGTATACTGGATACATGCAAATTTTGAATCAAACTTTATCTTAATTGACCAATATTCAAGTCCAATTTAACAGAAATCCAAGATTTGAATGGAATCTCGGACAAAATTTAAATTTAGACTAAGTTTGAAATCAATTTACAATACCATTTACTTTAAATAATAATAATAAATAAATATAATAATAACTAAATTAAAAATAAAAATAAAAAAGGGTGGAGACATGTTTTACCGTTTTTTTAAAAAAAGAAATTATTAATTAAGTATTTTTAGATATTTTAATATAAAGTTTTATAAAATAAAAGTTTTAATAAAAGTAAAATTTTTTTTTAAAAAAAAGTAGTAAAAGTTTTAAAAAAGTAAAGTTTACTTTTTTAAAGTAACTTTAAAAAAAAAAAAAGAGTCGACCATGCGTTTTGGCCCCTTCTTTCTCTCTTTCTCTCTCTTTATTTCTCTTTTCTTCTCTCTTTCTCTCTCTCTCTTTATTTCTCTCTTCCTCTCTATTTTTCTCTGTCGTTCTTTCTCTCTTTCTCTCTTTCTCTCCATCTCTCTCCTTCTTCCTCTTCCTTTCTTATCTGATCTCTAACAGATCAGTAAGTTGTGAATGGAAACGCATAAACGAAAATTCGGCGTTGTAGGCGGAAGTTCAAGTAAATCGGCGTTGAACGGCGAAAGTAGAGTCAAAAATTTCTGCCAAGATCAAATTTGTTGATTTTAATCAACAATTAAACTCCGTAATTTGAGGATAAAATCGTGTATAAATAAGGGGTTTAAGATCTATGTTAAGAAGAGGAGAAAATTTAGAGAAGAAGGAAAATTCTGA
>MVGT01001460.1:38528-60062 GCA_002174775.1 Macleaya cordata | reverse complement strand
GGGGATGGGGGCGGGGACGGGGTGGGGAATGTGATCCCCGTCCCCGCCCCATCTCCGGGCGGGGATGAAATTTTCTCCCCATCCCCACCCCATTAGGGGCGGATCCCCGCGGGGACCCTAATCCGTGGAGATTTTTGCCATCCCTAATTCTATGTACTTCGACCTATATTTTATAATGAATCTAGTCCTTGTATTTTACATATGCACACTATCTCAATCTGCCCTTAATAATGCACTACATGCTGCCTCGATTTACGTGCACTAGTCTAGTGTTCCGAACTTTTTGGACCGACCCTGCTTGTAAGTACATATAGGTATATATGCATACTTTTAAAAAAGAGAACGGATCAAAGTACATCGTTAAATGTACTTTGCGTTTACAGTTGATCTCAGCCGCACGTTATTCAGAAATCAACGGATCACAGAGACGAGGATGTGTCAGAGTCTTTATCGCTTGGCTTGAGCCGATAGACTTTCTCGCCCCTTTTCGAGAAAAAGTCTATCAGGAAAGTACACAGTTAGAATACATCTCTCTCAAATCTTCTATGCGATTTCTTTTTTTTGATAAAATCTCTCTCTCTCTCTCTCCTCATCCATTTTTCTCTGTTTTTCTTTTCTGGTTCTTCCCTCTTCCCCCTTTTTTTTTGGAGTAGATCTGATCCGTTCGAAAATTTTTTTCTCTTACAGTTTATTTCTCTTGCTGTAAGTGTTCTTAAATCTCATCCTTTTTTCAGATTTTTTTTTTTTGGTTTTTAGTTCTGAAAAAAGTTTTTACAGATCAAAAACTTGGTTTTCCTCTCTCTCTAACTACCTCTCATGAACATGTTCTCTTTTTACAGTTGCAAGGAGAAGAAGTGATGGCTGAATAGTTCGGACATAGACATTTTTTTCCGGTAATTTCAGACTTTTTCTCTCTGTACAGAATATCGAATCATACTTAGTTTGTCTAGAGTTTTAGCACCTCTCAAACTCATAAAATATGTTGCACTGAAATAAACTGTTATGAAGTATCTCAACTTGGTCTTAATAATGTATGTTGGCCTAATAAAGAAGAGAAATAAAGAATGTTACGTTGATAATGATACATTTGTTTTATTTATTTTTTCACATCTTATCTTGCCATAAGATATATTATAATCGTTATACTTGGACTTCTCCAGTATGTTTTAATTTTTTTTTTTTTACTGATTTCATAATAAACATATGTGATAATTGTTATTTTAAGGTTGACCACTTACCTAAGTGCAGGTAATTGAAATGGCGACAAGTGAAGGAATTGAAACCACAAATGATGTCCAAACTCCTAAAAGTAACAAAAATCTCAAGAAACCATTTTTTGGTATGGATTTCTCCTCTATCGAAGAAGCACAAGATTTTTATTAAGAATATGGTAGAGAGAAAGGTTTTACTATACACAAGAGATCATCTTATAAGACTACCAAGGGAAAAGAATTGAGTAGAGTTTTGTTTACATGCTCTTGTCAAGCAGTGCACAAGCCAAAGCCTAATTCTAATGAGCAGCCTAATAAAATCAAGAGGAATACATCAACGATGAAAACAGATTGTAAGGCTTCGATGTTTTTAGCTTTGGACCCAAAGAATAGAACATGGTATGTTCGATCGTTTGTGGATGGTAATAACCATGCTATGGTCACCCCCTCAAAGAGGATTCTCATGAGATCAAATAGTTATATGCATCCTGCAGCTAAAAGCTTAGTCGAGGCATTTAATAAAGAGAAACTTCGAGTAGGCAAGGTTCCATCAATTTTTTGTGGCGGTTCTTCAAATGTCAGCTTCAATTCTAGGGATGTTTATAACCATTTGAGGACAGTTAGAGCATCGACATTAAAAATAGGCGATGCGGAAGCAGTGATGTCTTATTTTAGGAAGAAGACCCTTGAGAACCCTAGTTTCTATTATGCCGCTCAACATGATGAGGAGGGGAGAGCAACAAATTTTTTCTAGCCTGATGCACGTTCACGTATGGCATGAAGTCGCTTTGGAGATGTTGTTGTATTTGATACAACATATAAGACTAACAAATATTGTATGCCATTTGCTCCTTTCACAGGAGTGAACCATCATGGGAATTCAATTTTATTTGGACTCGCATTGCTACAGGATGAAACTGAGGAGACTTTTATTTGGTTGTTTATGACGTGGCTTGAAGCAATGGGAGGACGACATCCTATCTCTATACTTACAGATCAAGATATGGCCATGACGAATGCAATTAAAAAAGTGTTCCCAAATTCCCACCATCGCTTTTGTCTTTGGCACATCAAAAAGAAGTTTGCTGAAAAGTTGTCTCGTGTATTTTTTAAGAAGTCGAAATTTAAACAAACGGTTAAGAAGGTTACTCGAGAAGCACACACAATAGAGGATTTTGAGGAACAATGGCAATCTATGCTAGTAGAGTATGATTTGCAAGGGCATGAATGGCTACAACATTTGTATACAATTCGGAAAAAATGGATACCAATTTTAAACTGGGCACTTTCTTCGCAGGGATGAATACAACGCGACGGAGCGAAAGCATAAATGCATTATTTGATCACTACGTGAACTCAAAGACTAGCTTACGAGAATTTGTTGTAAGCTGCGATCAAGCATTAGATTCAATACAACTTTTCTCGTTGCCTGATGGTCCATTTTTCAATCTTTATTTTCTGCACAATCTGGCCCAATGTATAACAATTAATATTCTTATAAAATACAACAAGTACACGAGCCAACAAAATAAGAGTCTCCAGCTGGGTGACGATGCGACGATCATGAACCTCATATGCAACCCTTTCCTTCGTCTTCTTTTTTGTCTTCTTCTTTTGGTTCACCTCCGCGTCAGATGTGGATGGAAGGGATGTGGATGCTTGGGACGTGGATGTTTGAGATCTTGAAGCATAGAATGTGGGTAATTGGGATGTTGAAGCCTGGAATGTGGGAGGATCAGCCCAAATAAATGAATTTTTGTGATCCTGAAATATCAAATAGAGAGAGCAAGTTCAATTAAACTAAAATTTCTAAACTACCAGCGAAAAAAAATGAAAAATTCATAGTTTAAGAAATTAACCTGCTCTAGTGGACACTTGTAGTACTTGCGACCAGGATTTCGTGGTCAGTTTGATATTTTCAGATGCATGATTCCACCACCACAAGAACAAGGTATATCTGGATAAATTCATGCAGCCATATCACCCTTAAACCAATAACATGAACATTATAGATACAAATATAAACCCTTAAACTATAGAAAATAGAAAGAGCTTCATGTAATTTTCTTTTTTTTATTACTATTTTTTTTTTAAAATAGAAAATACTTTATCTAAAGAAAACCCTAAGAAAAAAAATCTTAAAGATATTTGCATCAATCAAACCCTAAAGTCTTTTGTCATACAACACTATGGTGTAGAGAGAAAAAGTGTCTGAAATACAGCAAAAGAAACAAATCTTGATTTTGATCTGTAAAAAAAATAAAAAAATCTATAAAATAGATGAGATTTCAGAAACAGTACTTACAACAAAAGAAACAAATTGTAGGAGAAAATTTTATTTTAAGTTGGAGTAGATCTATTCAAGTCCAAGAAAACAAACCATCAGTGCAACATATTTTATGAGTTTGGGAGGTGCTAAAACTCTAGACAAACCAAGTATGATTCGGTATTCTGTAGAGAGAAAAAAAGTGAAATTATCGAAAAAAATGTCTCTGTCCGAACTATTCAGCCATCGCTTCTTCTCCTTGCATCTGTAAAAAGAAAACATATTAATGAGAGGTAGTTAGAGAGAGAGGAAAACCAAGTTTTTGATCTGTAAAAACTTTTTTCAGACCTAAAAACCAAAAAAAAAATCTGAAAAAAGGATGAGATTTAAGAACACTTACAGCAAAAGAAATAAACTGTAAGAGAAAAAAAAATTCGAACGGATCAGATCTACTCGAAAAAAAAAGGGGAAAGAGGGAAGAACCAGAAAAAAAAAACAGAGAAAAATGGATGAGGAGAGAGAGAGAGAGAGATTTTATCAAAGAAAAGAAATGCATAGAAGATTTGAAAGAGATGTACTCTGATTGTGTACTTTCCTGATAGACTTTTTCTCGAAAAGGGGCGAGAAAGTTTATCGGCTCAAGCCGAGCGATAAAAACTCTGACACATCATCGTCTCTCTGATCCATTGATTTCTGAATAACGTGCGACTGAGATCAATTGTAAACGCACAGTACATTTAACGATGTACTCTGATCCGTTCTCTTTAAAAAATAGAGAAGTGCTTATATATATATATATATATATATATATATATATATACACGTGCACTTGTAACTCGATTTTCTACACGCACACGTACTAAGCTCAGATAAATTTTGACATGTGTAGGCTTATTATATCAATCAATAATCCTAAGTCATGTACTACTTGTGCTCATCACATCATATGCCTAAATCTTCATTTGGTTTTCCCTTCGTCAGTTAATCTATCCATAGGTATATATAAATTGTGGTGTAATACTTATATGGCCATGACTTTTAAGAGTAAGGTGAACTTATGCATGCTGTACATTTAACGTTTCTGTGACCAAGTTTTAAGGTCTAATTTCGTGACTTCACCAATACTTGTTGTTCGCAAACTATTTGAGGTTTAACGGCTTATGCTACTTGTCCTAAGTCAGACTTTGTTTCGGTTTTTATGTTTTCATCGTTATAGTTATTTCGACGTTTAAATGAACCGCTACACTTCTGCATAACTAAATCTTGTTTTACTGTAACAAATGGCATCGTGATTCTTCATGGTTTATCGCATTTTGAACTCGGTTTTTAGGAGTCCAAGAAAATTGGATTTCGAAGTGGTTAGGTTGATAAGTTCATGACTCGTTATAATAGGATCTGAATCCCATAGGAGCTAAGGCTCTATGGACACCCTTATGACCGGGACAGTAATTTTCCCTTGGGGTTAGACACCCCAAAATCAACGGTAGTTGTTCCCGAACCAAGGATCAAAATCGGAATGGGTAATATGGTTGCCGAAAGACCATTCAAAATCGGCAAGTTTCATACAAGTTTATACAAGAGTTATGGTTGTCGAAAGGCCACTCAAAATCGACAAGTTTGATAAAAGAGTTATTCTCATGCTTTAACGCCTCTTGTCCTTGAATCATTTCCTTTGTTGGAAACCTCTTAATTTGATTTGGTTTTAATGCCTCGTGGCTTTTGGTTTTAGCTGAAGAAGACTCTGAATCATAATTTTGGTTTTGTCGCTCCATTTTTAACCGCCGCCCGCTAGGGGTGGGGAGATGAACCTATTGAGTTTTCATTGTTGTTGATAACCATTGCAGGTACTCAAATAGAGTTTAGCTGATAGACGAACTACACTGATTTGACACCTAAAGCTTTAGTTGCTTGCTTGGAATTCGTACACTACTTAGAGATGTATGTTCCTTGATTTTCTAGTTGTTGAAAGGCTCATTTTCTATTGAATCATGTTTAAGAACCTTGTTGTTAAGTTCTAATTCTTGATATAATCCAGCATGGATTGACTATGTTTAAGCTTATGCCTTCGTTGAACATCTTGTTTAGTTCTTTCCTTCTTATTGGTTGTATTGAAGTCTAAGCCTGTTAATTTTATAACTAAGGATCTTTATTAGTAAGGTGTTCCAGTTTCTCTTTAGTCGCCACATCTGTTCATCGGTAAAAAAAAAAAAAAAATCGTTGTTTAAATGTTTCGGCACTAACACGTCGGGTTTTTGATTTAAATTTTCGGTTGACCCGGGATCTGGAATTCGGGGTGTTATAAGATATCATCTAGTGGGAGTGTATCTACCACGGATACCAAAGTTTTTTTTAGGCGAGATAACTAACCGAGGTTTTATTTGTGAGAAACTTAGCAGAACCTCTACACTGAAGCTCTGCTTGGTAGTTTTAATTTTTATGCTGATGCGATTACTCACAGATGCGAATTTTATGCTGTTAAAACAAGTGTCACATACGAATCTTATTCTAATAAGATAAGTAGCAAGTGTGACATTAAATTCTTTTAGTGCAAGTGGGAGGTTGTTGGAGTTTATACCCTAAAATAATTTAAATTAATAATATTGATAAATTATATTTAGGGGTTTTAGAAAAAAAGTCCCTGTAAAAAAAGTCATTATGATTTTAGTCCTTGTTTTATAAATTTAGTCCCTACTTTTGAACATAAAAGTCATAAACGTAGGGACTAAATTTATAAAACAAGGACTAAAATCATAATGACTTTTCTTACAGGGACTTTTTTTATATTTTCCATTATATTTATTAATGAGGATGATATTATATTATTACTTTATCCATATGATATATTAAGTGTTATTCACAAGATGATGTTGTAAGTAAATTATTTGTATGAAGTGTTCATACATGGAGAGATGTAATTTACTGGTTCTTCACATTCTTGTATTATTCATAGTCAGTGATGAATCTGAACAATTCATCTGATAAAACTATAACACACTAGACTTCTATATTATAGGATGATGTGTCTCCATCACCGGAATGGCGACTCTAAGTCAGTGTGTTGGTATATTTGAAATATATTGAACATGTCAAACAGAATACTTTTTATGTTATTGTCAGCACATAAAAAGATTCTGAAAAACTTGCTGATTGCAAATGTCCTAAATCCTGATAGCAGAGTATACCCTACAAGTTTGTTTCTACTCACTTTGATCTACTAAACAGTGAGGTCAGACAACACAAATGTGATTCAATATTTTGGGTAGGTTGGGTGGTCGAAGTCACTTAGTGGGATTACTTTGTGTCAATAAGGAATCCACACCGAAATGATATTCCCTTGAGAGCCTAATCAAGAGTATTAATTATTCTAGACTGTACAGTGATCCTATAAAATGTTTATTGGATTATTAGAATAATTATAATTGTCTGATATAGACGGCAAGGTCTAAGATGTAATTACTCAAAAGGTGCTGACATTAATAGTTAATATTACCTTGGTGTATATTACGAATATCAATTAAGTAGAGGGACTATTTGCAGGTATTAGTGAGTAAAGGGCTTCTGAATAATATTCATTTACTGGAGAGTATTCAGTTATAGTTATTTAGTGGACTTAACTTCAATTAGATTTATTATTTGAGAACTATATGAGATGGACCTCAAAGTAATAAATTAAAAGCTTAAGTCGGGCCCATATGGACCTAACTTGGAGGTAAAGATATAGGAAGATGGTCTTTCTCTATAAACAGAGATATGGTTCATAAGATAGCCTACCTTAACTTTTGTGTCTAAAACTCTCTCCCAGATTTAGAATTCAAGTTATGATCTAAAAGGTTTCAGAAACCCTAAGTTCGCATTACATTGCTGTTAAAACTTAAAATCGATTGTTGAGTCACTTCGGAGCAGAATTGGAGGTTCGCTATTTCTGGTAAATTTGTAGAAAATTAAATTTTCTATCAAGAAAATATATCATATAGGAAAATCGGATCAACCAGTGGAGAGTTATGGCTATATATTTTCATATTTTTGACGACTAATCTAGAACGTGGGAGAAAGATCTGGGATTACATGCAAGCATTTAAATGGTATGTATCTGATCTTCAAATTATTGTTTTAATCCATTCATCTCATGTGATTCTGTGAAGAAAAAATAGTTATTTGTTTCTGCTGCATAATTTTAATCTAGACCCTATTTTCCCCAACAGCTCCCAACTGATTTAGCAACATTTTGATATTTCAAAATATCCTTAAACGTGAGTGTAGTTTTGCTATAAGAAACTTTGGTGCTTAACCATTACAATGGCAATCAGAGCCACACATTCATCTGCTGCACCAGTTTGAAAAGCAAGTTAGGGTAGAATCTAAGTAATAAGAACGCAAAACAAGAGCATGAACGAGAATGAAAGCGGAAGCGACTAATAAAAATGTCTTTAATTTTGAAATGCCTTCGGACCAGACATGTGAAAACGTGGTTCAAAGCCATAAGTTGCTAAAGGTCCAACTAGCTCGTTGGCTGAATAACATTTTTTAATATTATATATTTAAGGGCAAGGTCAGTGCACCGTGTTAAACACAAAATCCAGCGAATTTTTAAGACTAGTGGGCACCCTTATACTTTAAACCCTTCATTTGGTCTGGTAGTTTGATGGAGGATGAAGGGTTTAAGGGTACCCGCCGAAGAGATCTACGACACACAATCGCAGAACTTATCTGCGATGGAACACTTTAAAAAAATTAAAAGAAGGGAGTCACAGAACTTATCTGCGACACATCTTTTTTTAAGTAATAAAATAATAATAAAAAAGTATTTTTAGTAAAAAAAAAAAAATTTAGTGTCGCAGATAACTTCTGCTCTGCGACACATTATCCTTCCCTCATTAGCCTTGCCCATGGCTTGGTCATAGGCCTTGCCCTATTAATATATTGAGGATTTTGTTAATAGGGCACATGTTAAGCTTTTTGGTTTTGTATTTTGTTTGGTTTTTTAAGGTTGTCCAAATTGGCTAATTTCTTGATATGTATGTTATTTATACTATTTAGATAATATCTAAAAAAATCAGCTCAATCGGAGCCCTCTAACACCCTCTAGCACCATGAACACTTAATTTAGACTTTAATAGTATGAATGAACGGCTGACATTTAAAGTGATTTGTTTAGAGGGTTAGATATCTCTAATTGAACTGATTTTTTGTGGACATCTTATAAATAATGATAATATTATACTTACAAAAATTTAGCTGATTTGAAGACATGTAACTTGCAAAAAAATCATTTCAAAAACATCCTTATCGTGTGCCCTTAGGGCACACGTTAACCAGACCCATATATTGATGTGAATGTGGGAGTGGGAGCACATGCATGCTCATTGCCCATTCATGGGGATCAGTGCTGTGGCCTACTAATTAATTAAGGGTCCTGTTAACGTGTGCCCTAAGGGCACACGATAAGGTTATTTTTCAAGGAATTTTTTTGCAAGTTAGAGGTCTTCAAATCCGCTGAATTTTTGTAGACATAATATTATCATTATTTATAACATATCTACAAAAAATCAGCTCAATCAGAAATATCAAACCCTCTAAACAAATCACTTTAAATGTAAGCCGTTCATTCACACTATTAAAGTCTAAATTAAGTGTTCGTGGTGTTAGAGGGTGCTAGAGGTCTCGGATTGAGCTGATTTTTTTAGATATCATCCAAATAGTATAAATAACATACATATCTAAAAATTAGCCTATTTAGATAAATTTAAGGAACTAAACAAAATACAAAACCTAAAAACTTATCATGTGCCCTAAGGGCACATGTTAACAAAATCCATTAATTAATTAAATTTGTTTGGTTGTTTTCATTCTTTGAGTTTATTTTCAGACAACTTGGGGCAACTTAATATCTTACCAAAGCTATCCCTCACGGTCTCTTCTTCTAATTAATACTTAAGTTTAAACATCATTATTTGTTTTTTCGTTTTTGTTTTGTTGTGTGTGGTAGTGGTAGATCTATATCCATACATGGTTTAATTGTGTTTTTTATATATTTTTTTTTAAAGAGAAACAGAAAGTGAAAGCTGATATGGAGGTAGTTCAGTAGTTGTGGGGCTACTAGCTAAGCTAGCAGCTGGTGGTTTGTGGAGTACAGATGAGAGATGAGAGAGAAAGAGTACTGACAGGGTCACATGAAAGTTTCCAATGCATGAATGAATAAGCTGCAGCGTACTCATCAGTACTACTAGTGGGGGTTGGAAGGTATAGTACTGTACCTGATGAGTTTGAGTTAGTGAATGAGTCAGTGAATCAGAAGAAAAATACTGTTAAATTAATTAAGATGCTTAAATTAAAAATAAAAAAATTAATTAAAAGGATAAGCTATGAACTTAAGTGAAGATAATCTTGAGTCGATGAGACAGAGAGGAGGTTGTAAGACTTTCTCTTTCTCTCCCTAGTTTATGTATTGTATGTGTATTCATAAATCATTCATCACTCTTCTTTCACATGTGAAGTCCATCAACCCATCTATCTGGGGTACTGGTACCCCCTGGCCACCACAAGTAAAATTAACCACTAGCTGCTACCCAGTCATTCATCAGTGTCTGTGTCTGTCTATATGCGTGTGTGAGTGAGTAGTAATTGAAGAAGACAAGCCCATTGGGATCTCTCTGTTTCTCTCTCTACCTCTCTCTCTCTCTCTACCCAATATTAACAATTTTTTCTATACATGCAATATCCACTTTTATATCCTTTTGTTTTTCTTTTGTAAAAATTAACCTACTATATATTGTAACTCTCGTACTTCCAAACTCTACCAACTGATAATAGCCAATAATAACATACATAACACTGGACTGGAGAAAGAATGGCAGAGAGAAAGAGAGAGAAAAAGATAAAAGGCCATTATTATTTTCAAGAAAAAGAGATATCTGGAAAATACTTTATTTTCTTTCTCTTTTTTTCCTTTTCCTTTTTCTTTATATATGAGTAAGGGTATCTTTTGAGAAACAGAGAGAGCCAGATATCCAAGTATAGAGATAGAGAGAGAAAGAGAAGGAGAAGCATAAAATGAAAGAAATGACCATAAAGTCCCTTCTCCTGATTCCTCTTCTCGTTTTGTGGGGTGTGGAGTGTGGAGTGCACACAGGGAAGGGCAGGACAGGGCAGGCACATGGATGTTTGAGTGGAGCTCATCATCAATGACAACTCCACTTTTGTCATATTGTGAAGACATCATCATCTTTTTGGTTTGAAAAATAAATCCTTTTGAAAAAAATTATACAAACATTAGTGAAGTGGGTCCCTTCTCACAAATACAATCAATTTGCCTCTTCCCTACATGGTTGATTGCCTCTCTTAGTCTGTGGTAGCTTAGATTTCTGATGTGATAAGTGAACATGATATTCATGGTTTACTTATTAGATTTTCTCATGTGACTTGTAAATTTGAGTCCGTCTTTGATATTATTATATGATTGATTACAAATCACTATTAATGAACTTTTTTTACTATGTAAAGAATTTTAAAATAAAGAAGCACCGACGACCAACGAAATAACCATTGGAAACTCTTTTTTAACGTTATTATCTACCAATGAGGGTAAGGATGCCAATGTATTCGTTATATTATACACCACCATTTTTTCAATTCCTCCAGGTTGCGATCCTGTTTCTCAAATAGCTCCATCGAAAAATGGAAACAACCCATTCTGATTCATTTTAGTTGTGATATTCAGTGTAAAAAATAGAAAAATAAAAGGAAGCAATTCCTACCTATGTCTGAATCTCACAATTCATTAGGTTAGAAATTTAAGAATGGACTAATTTTGGAGCATTGTCACCACATTTTAACTTTTGGATCGTAACCAAATGGATCTAACAGACAAACATTCAGTTTGCACTGGGACTGAATTTCTATCAGCCTCAATAGGAACGTAAGTTGTCTATAAGCCAACGATGGAGAACTAGAATAAAAAGAACAAGAAACAGATTCTCTCATTCCCCTGCGGGACAAGTAAAGTCTTTAATGTTGGGGTTATGCTTTAAAAACAATGTTTACGATTCAATAAAACTTTATTAATTCTATTTTAATATGCATAGTGAGTATAATATAAAGAATGAATTATTCGTATGAAGTTGGTTCATGCAAGAAGAGATGTAATTCATTAAGTTGGTTCATAGTCTATTTAAGACTATAATGTATTGGATGATTATGTATTATATAATGTGGTGTTTCTACATCACAAGAGTGTTGGCTCCTAGTCCAATATGTTGATGTAATCAAGTTACATTGAACAGGTCAAAGAATAATTATTATTATTTAATCTCAGTTAATAATATATAATCATAACAATTACTGTTATTGTAATTGGTTCTTAGTTCTGAGAATTAACGTATAACTTACATGAGAGTAGTGACAGTTTTATTTTACTAATCAGTAAGGTTAGAAACAAAAATGTGATCCAATATACTGAGCAAGATTGATGGTCATTTATTCCATAGTAGGACTAAGTTAATTCAATAAGAAATCCACATGAAATGACGTTGACCTGAATCACGTTGCAGATTCGTTGATCTAGACTGGCTAGTAGTCTCCTAAATTGTTTAGAAGATTTATTAGATCATAGAAGTTAATGCATAGATGATGGTCAGGGTCAAAATATGTAAATATACCCTAGGCAATGACAAATATATAGATATTAAGCCAGAAAAATTTACGAATGTCGGTAAATAATAGAGGGACTTAATTACAATAATAACAGTGGAAGGGTTCTTTTATAATATCTACACTTTATGGAGGGTTCAGTAACAAATATTTGGTGGAGTCATTTATAATTAAAATATTTAATAATTTTATTTATGTGAGACACTAAAAGATAGAATTTTAAATATTTAAAAGCCTAAAAGTGTGGGATCCATTTAGATCTAATTAGACAGCATAGGATAGGGATTGTGGACCCCTTTATGTATATAGAAAGGGGCGCGCGTTAACTCCTAAACCATGCCTAGGAGAAAACGCCATCTCCTCCTCCCTCTATCTGTGTGTGTTAATTACTTCAAGTTGAAAGAAAAGAAACTCTGGTTTTTCGTTTCAAGTTGTGAGCAGTTTTCTCGTCAAGTGGATAATCGATTTTTTTATGAATCGTAACTATTGGAATCCTTAAAAGGGGTCTATGGGCTCATATGGTCTGGAGTACAAACTTGACGATCCATTCCGGTAGATTTGTTCTTGGGATCGTGCTCTTTTAAAAGCAAACTCTTGGGAATTCAATTCACGCTCCAAAAGTATGTTATTCCATTCTTCTCTGAAAGATCCCATTAACTGTTGGACGAACTTTAAGGAATCAATTTAAATTTTTAAACCCTTATTTTTCTGCTGCGTTTTTAACTAGTATAATTGATACCCAACAGTGGTAATAGAGCCACGTCCAATCTAGTTAATGGATCTATTTATTTTGTGTAAATCATAGATCAATTGACCTAGATTAAATTCTTTAATTATTGGTTTATGATTTTATGTGTGTGCATGAATGTTCTAGTTTATTGTACAGGATTTGGAGGCATGTATATATAGTGCAAGAAATGAAGTTCTTAGTTTTTCTAGCCTATTTATTTAATTATATTTAAATTAGATTTGATGTACACCTTTGTACAAAAGGTATAGGATGGATGTAAAATTAGTTCTTTAGATTTTCTTATTTTTTGATAGAGATCAAGATTGAAGAAAAGAAGGAGAACAAGAGGGAGGAGCCGGTGGCAGCCCTTTTAGGCGTTTTCTGAGTTTTAGAAACCCTAGCTTATTGTTTAATGTGACTAAATAATATAAACTCTTAAAAGGCTCTAAATTAGTAAGGTCCCAATTGGTCACAAATTGATTGGGAATATATTAATTAATGTTGATCCATGATTTTAATTGTTAGATTTGTAGTTGATTAGTTATTATATAATTCAATTAGTTTTAGGATTGATTACATTAGAATTTTTAATTTTTGCTGGGTACTAGTCTGTGTCACAAAAGGTAAAAGGGTTGATAGTTTCTAAAATAGAAAAACTTATTTATAAAGGTTTTTGTTTTGAAAACTTTTTGGGTTACTAAATATTTTATTGATTTAATAAATTAAAAAAGAAGTTTTCTAAACCTACTGTTTAGTTTTTAGAAATTAGGGTTAGGGTTTAGGTTATACGGTTGGGCTGTAGGGGTTAATGGGTTAATAGGTTAGTTTAGTTTTAGGTTTTTGCTTTTAACTGATGGCTTGGTCAGACCAAGCCCGGTTCAGTTTAAAAGAAACTTAAAGTAAACTAAAAGTTGTGGAATGGGCTTGATATGCCCTAAGTCCGGTTCGCACCGGTAGGCTTAAGGCATAACAGGCCCAAGTCCTAATAGGTGTAGGGTTAAGGGTGACGGGTTGGTCAACCCACCTGACCAAACCCGCCAACCCAGCCCGCTAACACGACCCATCGACTCGAAAACTCGGCTCGCAAACCCGACCCATGACCTGACCAGGTCTGACTCGTCTGACTCGACCGAGCCAACCGATTGTCTGACTCGGGTCAGACCGACTCAACCAGTCAGTTCCGGTTGGTTCAGACTAGGTCTGGTCTGACCTGAACCAGATCGAACCAGAACCGAACTAGTTCAGGGCTCTTTCTTGAGTTTTTGAGCCGGTTCTCTTCTGTTTTGTCCGGTTTAGTGCACGTGGGTCCTACTCGGACCTAGATATATACTCTTAGAGATTTTGGGACAAATTAAAATTTTAAAAAATTTATTTTTTAGTATTTTATGACTAAGTACCCAATGCAATGCGATCCTAAAGTACCCACTTACTCTTGGAAATCTTTGAGAAAGTGTTTCTGGAAATTGTAAGTGATAAGCAAATATATATTACATGTAGTACCCATCTATTATAATATACTATAGGAGAAGCCTTGGGTTAACAAACCGTCTCTCTTAGGTGTGGGTTAAAAAAAACCTACATTATAAACATATGGCCCAATCTATTATCTATTATTGGGTTAACAAAACCCTCTCTCTTAGTTGTAGGTTAAAAAAACCTACATTATAAAAAAAATTTAAATTTTTTTTTAAAAGAAGCCCCTGTGCCTTGCATAGGATATGGGGGCTGGTACATTTATATAAGTTAATCACTTGTTTTATGTAATTTGATCTAATTAAGTGTATTTTTGTTTATGTGCAAATATTAGTTAGAGACCACAAAAATATAACTTGTGGACCCTCAAGTTCCAAATTAAGAAAAAGTGATAAGAGCACCCGTGAAGAGCTATTAGGGCAACCAGGAGATTATAAAACAAATAACTAACTGTTGACATCAACATGTTGTCATAGAAATATATGTAAACCTTCTCATTGCTGCGTACTAATCTCCTCCAAATTTAAAGTGGACCCACCTACATACCAAATTCTTCTCAATCTTGTCCGCAAAAAATTAATTTTAGAAACCCGTGGGTCCCATCATTTTATTTATAAACCGTATGGGATTTGGAAATTGAAGGTCTGATGTGGGGTTATGGGTTATATTAAAAAGAAGAGGAGATTAAAGGAAGGAGGCGGTTCGGTTGGGGCGGTGTCGAATGAATTAGAGAGAGCCAGTTATTTTTGGTACAAATTAGAGCTGGTTGCTGCGGCGCAAGGAAGGGATGTCGGTTCGTGAAAAAAAAAAAAAGAAAAGCAGAGGAAAGAGAGACCTGCTGTCATAGCTAGGATAATTCGAGAGTTTGAGAGCGAGAAAGAAAAGGTGTTGCTGGTGCCGCTATTGTGCGTACTCGAGAGAGAGTGGTGGAGCTTGAAGTGTAATTTTGAGTTATTTTTGTAAGTGCACTCAGTTGAATCCAATAAAATATTATTTAATTATTTTTTTATTTGTTCAAATATGTGTGGCTAAACCCTCAACTAGGGTTTAGTATGAAGCTTTGTGGTTGATACAATAATGGTGTATGAATGTTTATTCTCTTCTCATAAGTGTTATTAATGTTTTAATTTGTTCTTGCTTCTAATAATTATTGGGGATGAAACCTCGAACACGTGTAATGATCTTGCTTGTAGTTTGGCATAGTTTCTATTAATTATCAACTTTGTTTTGTAATGTATTATATCAAAAGTGAATAATCTGTGTTTTTTGGTGTTTCAGATACTTGGATTAATTTATTTTTGATCTTTTAAGTGAAGTAGAATAATATTTTAGACTGTTTTAAAAAAGGTTTTAATATTCAATCTTCCATACTAGCATATTTGATTACTAGATTAGTATGTGGTTATCGAAAAAAAAATTCATATTCATACATATAATTATTGTGAATTCTATAAAGTGGATTATGAGGACCTTAGTAATTTCTCCCATTGAGTTAATCTTTTATTTTCAATTAGTTGCTTAATCTTAATCATTAGTTTTTAATCATATAAAGATTCAGATTGCTAAGATTAGAGTTTAGTTAATTTAAGATTTGATTTGCATCCTAATTAATTTTGTCCTCGTGGGATCGACCTGTATTTGCCAATACCTACTTAGTAGATATTGTGCACTTGCAGTTTAATTAAATAGTATTTTTGAACCTACTATTAAGTTAATTATATATTAATTAATTAATTATTTAGATGTATTGTTAACTAAATATATATATATGATGTATGTTTAGTGAGATGTGAAATATCACCTACTCCTAGGTTTAGGTCATAACACTAAACACTAATCTAGGTGTATATGGAAGGGGATCAATATCTACCTCTTTAAAAATTAATTCACAATGAATTCATAATAGTATAAATTGAAACAAACAAGTATTGACTTATTCAATTCTCAAATCGGAAATAAGGGAGAATCGAATATTTCAATCTTGTACAAAAATCATTCACACATATAAGCATTCAACACAAATGATTTTTGTTGACGGAGAAAAACTAAATGGAAAAAACCCCAGGACCTAATCCAGAAATTTCCACTAAGAGTTGTGAGAAATCTTATAACCGTTCACATCGACAACATGAATCCCTCATGCAAACCCGACCGGTCTTTTTCCACGACTCGAATCCACGAATCGCCTCTTCAATGATATGTGCGTCTCCAACTCGAAATCCACCAAGCCCCGCACTTGTTAGCTTGAATCCACAAGCCTCTTGTACGCCTCCAACTTGGAATCCACCAAGCCTCGTACTTGTATGCTCGAATCTACGAGCCTCCACCTCGCTGGAACTCCACCGACGAACTCACCGGAACTCTACCGTTGACTGTAATGGTGTTTGAAGATTTAGTGTTCTTCAACACTTTGTGGCTTTCATGCTAGAATGATATGCAAGATCTAGTTAAAATGAAAAGCCCTATGAGAATAGATCTAAATCAACTCTCATGAAGAAGATAGCTCAATCTCTCTCAAGATCTTGAAGCCCTAGCTAGCTATTTGGAGAAGATGACTACAAGGAGTCCCTCAATGGTTTTCACTCTAAGTGCTCTAACTCTGTTCTTCTAAGATGCATTATCTAAAATGGTTTGCTTCTCTTCTATATGTAGAGAAGGACCCAAAACCTAAGGTTTTAAGGTCAAAAGACCAAAAGGGTATGAGGCCCTAGGTTTAAAAATCACGCAACCCAGAACCCCAGTTGCAGTAGTATTGATACTCCTATTGAGGAGTATCGATACTCCTATTGAGGAATATTGATACAAGGGTAGTATCGATACTCCATTTGGGCAGTATCGATATTATACTGCCCATAAGCTAGAAATGACTCTAAATGAGTTCTACGTTCATCCTAGCTTATGTGGCTAAGTCCTAATGCAATACTAACCACCTATGACTGATAAATAATGTCACTTACCAACGTGTAGTGAGTTCCGGTGGCGAGTTTGAGTCTGATGGCGTGCTTTCTCTTCGATCTTCGATGAAGTGTGAGTTTACACGAATGATACAACCTAACTCTAACTCAAGCATGGACTTACAATTGAGTTCATTGTCTCACCATGAACATTGACAAACCCAAAGGGACCTTTCAATCTCCCCCTTTGTCAATTTCATGACAAAATTCCATACATAAGAAAATTTCCAAAAAACAACATTACAACCCGAATTCTCTTATAATGGACACAATAAAATGCAAAACCTCCCCAATATTAAATAGACAACTAACATAGGGATACTTCTGTAAAATCACACAAGAATCATCAAGGCATCATAATAAATTCTCCCCCTTTTTGTAATGAAATCGACAAAGGCCCGAGGGGGTTAGAGAAGAGGAGCATAAGACGAGGGGACCACAATGCCACAGGTAATAAGATATGCATTAATAAGCAAAACTTGAAACAAGGGAAGATAACATGCATCAAAGACATTTTATATTCATTCATTCGAAAGAGAACAAGTCTGCAATCGATAGATATGAGTTAAGTGAAATAAACAAGCATAGTTATCTAATATCCAAAACAGGTGGAAGAAGAAATGAAAGATTACACAAATAAACCAAGTAGTGTCCTAGTCTAATCATTCTCCTCACCACTATCATCACCAAGTTCTTTTCTAGAGTCCAAAGACGAATCAGACCCGATAAGGCTCAAGAATTTTGATCGGGAGAAGAAAGGTGTGGTTCACCACAATTCCTCAAAGAAGGGAACAAAATAGGGTCAGTCACCAACTCAAATTTGCACAGATCATAAAGAGCCTTTGGGGTGACTATAATAACCTTACCCAAGACAAAAGATATGAAAGTAAAGGCAACGGAGTCAACAACAAGCATATTTGCATAGAATAGCTGTCTATCCTAAGGTAGGCAATCCTTGTTCCTTCTAAAAGGTTGAGATTAAGGAAACAAACTAGAGAATCTTGAATGTCGCTAAAACCCATGTGTTAAAAATGAACCCTACGCTCTATTATAAGTGAACATTTGGAGTAGGATTTGTTGAACCATTTCAAACAAGTATTGGAGTAGTTTTTCTCTCTGAATACTAGCATAGAATTTTTCAGAAATTACGACATGGAAACCACTTTTTCAATGAGAAACTCTCCCTAAATCGAATCATTCAAAACATTCTCAATAGAAGACAACACGATTCGATAAAAAAGCATACTCACAAAAATGCTCTACATATGAACATAAGTGTCAAGATTTAATCCTAACCACATGAGAAGCAATCACTGTGAGCCATACAATGAATCAAGACCATAAAGGTGAGAAAATTTACACAAGTCCATGAAAGCATCATAAGCAACTGGTTTTCAAGAAGATATTCAAACATAAACAATGAAATCATAAGTTTAATTGACCACAGAATCCATCGAACAATGGAACGAGTGTGTGTTCAAGTGATGATGTCACAAAATGGGAAAGATTCTTGAAACTTGATACACATTAAGATTCTACTCTCTCTTCACTATTCTAAACCACACTGGTATGGAGGAAGAATCATAATGCACGTTAAGTAGATCAAGACCAACATGTTAGGGCTTTACTATGAAGGTGTATTTTAGAATACAAATAGCCTAAAAGCATGTATCATGACTCATCAAGTCTACCCAAAAGTTCATTATTAATTTGTTATTGATTTGCTCTCAAGGCACCGAGGCTTTTCATGTGGTCACACTACGAACTGTCATGCCACCAAGCTCAAAATCTTTTACGAGAGCGTGCTCTTTAGGTGGCTCCACCAAGCTCAAAATCTTTTACGAGAGCTTACTCTTTAGGTGGTACACCGAGTTCAAAATCTTTTACGAGAACTCACTCTTAAGGTGTATAGCAACAAAATATGTTATTAATAAATCACAAGTGCTATGATAGCTCGTCCATACTTGTTTGGTTCGAAATAGTTCAAGAAAAGTAATGAACATACAAACTAGGATCAACCCACACACATTCAAATAAACACAAGATACAAACATAGGTTCAGAAAAGTTCGAGTGAAATGTGTGAAGCAAGGAACTTGAGATCTCAAAGTCTATTATCCAAATATATTCAATAAATCCAAAAACTCCTGATCTCAAGAGAAAGTGATCAAAAACCTTATCTAAGATAGACAAGATGCATAATGAACAGATCACAGCGACGACACCCAGGCCAAGACCAAATCAAAGTACAAATGATCAGTGTTGTTGAGTGCATAATTATTACATATTTATCCCTCAATTTATATTAGCTAGTATTCAATTGTATATTATTTTTAATGATTTTTATGTTTTTACAGATAAATAGAATTCAAATGCTTCAATTGTAAAATTTGGTTCAATTAGCCAAATTTATTAAAAGCACTCCACAAATCTATCAGAGGCACCATGAGAGTACATGCAAATGGCACATGATGACCAAGTCAATTCAGTCAAAGGCAGTCAAAATTGGTCAAAGATTGGAGTTTAATTACTAATGAAACAAAGAAAGCAAAAATGATCTTAATGACATCATCATGATGTCAAACCACATAAGCCTTACAAATCATCCAATATCAAATTAATTATCAAAGAAAATATCCCCACCATCTAATACCTCCCACTTGCTAATTTTATTTATTTTACTTAAAGAATTTAAGTGGGAAGAAATCTATAAAAGGGGGAGAATGAAGAAGAGAAAGGAGAAGGAAGAAGGGGAGAAGTGTAGAGAGTTAGAGAATTGTATGAAGAAAGATATTTTGGGAGTGTAGTAATTTTGTAAGTTCTTTAAGATTTTCATCAATGAATACTTATTTTGTTATTAATTTTAGAGTTATGTCTAGCTAAATTTCTTTTCTAGGATTAAAGAGGAAGCTAGTTATGTGCATGCCATGATATTTAATCTTAATCTTAATCTCCCTTAATAATTATTTTTAGCTAAAATGATTTGTCTTCTCGTAATATTATTTATTACACTTTTGCTTCTTAATGAAATTAGTACATACACCTTTATTAATTGTGCTTAGATTTGATATAATATGCTTAACTATTGTTTTGATATTATATGCTTAACTTTGACAATTAATTATTGGAGTTGTTATTTTTTAAAAGTGAAGAAAATCATATTATTTCCTTGGTTATTTTAAATATTAATGAAAATATTTTCCGAATCTATTACATAATTTGTATTGGGTTTGAGTTATAATTGAAGGGAGATTAGAGAGAGTTTAAATTGATGGTATGCATATAATTAGTGGAATCTTAAATCCTAGTTCTTCTAATTTTTGTGAAATTTTTATTTAGTTATTTCATTTGCTTCAAATCAATTAAAAACTGTTCAACCTTAATTAAATTAATTTTACTTATTCCTTAATCCTTGTGGATCGACCCGTACTTGCCGTTGTCTCAATAGACAACCGTGCGATTGCGGTATAAATATTATTGAGTGATAAAATCACGACCAATCAATTGGCACCGTTGCCGGGGATTAACGGTAATATGTATTTTTAATTTTATTTAGGGTAATTTTAGTTTAGATTAGTTTATTTTTTCTCTCTTTTAAAAAATATATATTATTCACTGTTCATTGGTACTATTTATTTCAGTATATAATAAGAATTTTAATTTTAAAAAAAGGAAAAAAAATTTAAAAAAAATAAAAAATAATCGGTACATTCAACTGAAAGTATTGAAATCCGTCATGCTGATGTCATCGATCAAAAAAAATAATATTTTTTTTAATGATGTTTAGTTAGTTTTTAATTTTTAGTTTTATAAAAAAAAATAAAAAAAAATAGTACTGTTTCCATCTTTGTAATTATTGTATTTTAGCTATTTAAAAAAAAAGCAAAAAAAAACCAAAAAAAAAAATCAGTACTGGTTGTATGGGATTTGATGACATCATCGTGATGTCACTGATTTAAACAAAAAAATCGGTACTATTAATATAGGTGTAGTGTTTTTTTTTTTTGTACAATTTTATATACCTAGGTAATGATGGGTGGTCCTTGTGTTTTTAGTTCTTTAAAAAAATTTAAAAAAAAAAATTGAATTTGTTTATTATGGTACTTTTTACCATACCTATGTAGGTGGTCCTTTCTATTTTTATTTTTAAAAATTTTTGTGTACTACTTTAAAAATAATAAAAAAAAATTAATTTAATCTTTTTTATCGTACCCATCAGAACTTGTATTCGATGACATCAGCATGATGTCATGCT
>MVGT01001460.1:8398-34223 GCA_002174775.1 Macleaya cordata | reverse complement strand
TTGGTTATTTTAAATATTAATGAAAATATTTTTCGAATCTATTACATAATTTGTATTGGGTTTGAGTTATAATTGAAGGGAGATTAGAGAGAGTTTAAATTGTTGGTATGCATATAATTAGTGGAATCTGAAATCCTAGTTCTTCTACTTTTTGTGAAATTTTTATTTAGTTATTTCATTTGCTTCAAATCAATTAAAAACTGTTCAACCTTAATTAAATTAATTTTACTTATTCGTTAATCCTTGTGGATCGACCCGTACTTGCCGTTGTCTCAATAGACAACCGTGCGATTGCGGTATAAATATTATTGAGTGATAAAATCACGACCAATCATGTGTGTAAATCAAAGATACAATGGGAGGAGAAAAACATGCTTAAAAATAATGATTTTTCAAAACACAAATCACAGCACAAATGATCTGTGCGATTTAAGATTCTGAGTAAGAAAACTCTGTTACTGGTCAGGAAGGTGTGAGGCACCTGACAACCGCCCGATCTAGAATCGGTCTCTACTTCATAATTAGGGTGTAATTTTAAGGATATTTGTTGTAAGAACTGATTGAGAAATTTTGCACAGAAAATCTGTGCAATTAACTATCTTATGGATAATTGGGTATGTATCTTTTTTTGAGATTAAGTACCTAACTGGACAAATATTTTTTTTGAAAATAAATGTAGGCTACAATGTACATGCTTTTAAAGCATGCGTTTATGGGTTGTCTCCGTGTTTTAGGAGACATTGAATGTCTTCTTTGAAGACAAGTGAGTTGATAATCTTCCCTTATTTGAAGGAAATATTAGGATTTCTTAATGATGTTGTCATTCCTAGAATCCTAAAAAATTGTACAGATTTTCTATACTTATTAGAATTTGTAGGATCTCCTTTTATGAGATATTTCCCTTGTAAATATTTCTCTTTAAAATGTTTCATCCTTCGGGCTTTTTTTATGCCAGTTGTTTCAACCAAGCATCCCACTTCAAATAATGTACTTTATTTTAACAAGTTATTACAATCTTGGTGATTCATTATCATGATATTTCATCAAAGAAAAAGGAGTGCCAGGATAATCCATTTTAGATTTCCTTGACAAGGTTAGTAAGTTAGTGATTGTAAATAACAAGAAAAGGTGCCAGCACAATCTATTTTAGATTTCCTTGACAAGGTTGATAAGTGAGGGATTATAAAATAAACAAGAGAAAAGGTGCCAGGACAATCTATTTTAGATTTCCTTGACGAAATAAGTAAATAACTGTAAATAAACAAGAATTATAAACAAGGGAAATAAGTGCTTTAATTTAAATGGTAAAAATGTTAGAAAGTTAGTGTTAGTAACTTGGAAGTAAATGACGAGAAATATAAATAAGATAGATATAAGGATGAAGGTTCACTTTAGAATAATATATAAATGTATAAGTAATATTTACAATTTGAAGTGAGCACAAGTTTTATGGCTTTCAAGTCAATCTAATTTAGGTCATCTTGAAGTTTAACCAAGTTTAGAAAATTTCTATACGTGGGTTTATGAGATAGATTGGAAGGAAATTGGCTTTGAAGTCTCTCACCGAAAAAGGCAACACCACTCCTAATTTAATAAGAGTATTGTGGGTAGAAATCGGTAGAATTTCGCCTCAATTTGATGATTTTCTAAGCCTTGTAGAGATTTTTTTGAAAGTCTCTAAACCCAAAAAGGACACACCATTCCTAAATTTTATAAGAGTGTTGTGACTAGAATGGCTAGAGCTTTAGATGTGGGGGGAGATGGTTGACACTTAGGTCCGAAAAAGAGAAAAGAATTCTTCTAAATCTTGGTCTCTTCTTTCTTCTTCAAGTCTTCAAATCTTCATGTCTCTAAAGGCTCTTTTGTTGATGAGTTGATCTCTCCAAAATTTCTTCTCTAAAAAGTTCCTCCCAAGATTTGTTGGCTTTTTCTAGAATTCTCTTTTTAACTCCAGATTTTTCTCCTCTCCTTTTTCAAGAATTTTCCTCCTTAGACTTGTTTTTTTTTTCTAAGACTTGTTCCCCTTTGAAATATGGGGTGGAAGGCTTTATTTATAGCCTTCCACCAAGAGTAATAAATGGAGATGATTTGACGAGAGGGAGGGTTGGTTGAAATAGTAAGGAGGTTGGTTTGAAAAGTGAAAAAAAGGTGGATGTGAAGTGTGAAAGGGAGGTGGATTTTTATTGTGAAAAAAGTAGATTTGAAGTGTGAAAAGGGAGTGGGTGGAATAGTAAGGAGGTGGAGGAGAAAAGTAAAGAAAAGAAAGAAAAAGAAAAGAAAAGAAAGAAAGGGTGGAATAGCTTAATGGGCTGTTTGGGCCTATTTTGAGCTATTTTTTTGGGCTTTATTTTTGGGATGATTTTGGGCCATTTTTGGGCTTGTTTTGAGAAAGGTTTTGAGCTAGTTTTTTAGCAAGTTTTTTAGATGACTTGGGCCGATTTTGGGCTTAGTTTTGAACTAGGTTTTGAGCTTTTATTTTTGGGATGGTTTTGGGCTTGATTTTGAACTCTATTTAGGGTTATTTTTGTGGGTGATTAATTAGAATCTCGAAGTGCTCAATGAGTGAAGGTGGGCAAAATTAGGGTGTCTACAACTATATACTATGCATTGCTTTATAAATGCTTCTAAACTGTTTATCGGATTAATCGATGCATTTGATAGTATTAGGATGGTTGACTTACCTACTGAGTTTCTCACTCAATTTATTCTTGTAGTTTTACAGTTGGCATTTCAGGATCAGGGTAGGATCCCAAGTGGTTCTGTGACGAGTTGTTTGAGATGAGGGAGCCCATTTTGTTATCTTTGCGTAGGTTCCTATCAGTTATGTCACAGAGCTGGATGTTTGTTTCATTGGGTTATTTTTAGAGACTATGTTGTGAAATTTTAAAACTTTAATAGCTTCTTTTGCTATTACATATATCTTATGATAGAGAACCAAACTTAAATATATATATATGTTATCACCTGTATACTTAGTATAAATGAAATGTGGAACATAATGGTTAGTGTACATGGTAGCTTTAGAATGGATGAACTTATGTTATCAGGCGCCTTCTGGTCCCTTCGGGATAACAATTGGAAAAAAATGGGTGGCATTCTTGTGCATACACTTAGTTTTATTTGCTTCCGCTGTGTATATTTTTGTATGCATTGTGCTTATCAGGTGACAAAAGGTCCAATTTACAGGGGAGACTCTACCGGATTTGAGTTTCTTTGTAGACTGATGGTAATGTCCCATGTTTTGGTGTACGAGGCATTACAAATGGTGTCAGAGCATTGTTAGCTCTGAGTAGATCGAATAACAAGATAAAAGCCACTAAGATTATGAAAATATTTTAACTGCTTGAAGATGTAAATGAATTAAAAGACACCAAGATACTAAAAGACTTATGTCTACAGTATATTCTTGAGTTTTGTTTTATTGATTTCATGATTTTATCGATTTTTACATTTTCTTAATGTTTTTTGGTATGACGACGAGACAAAAAAGCCCTGCTTACAGCTTTTTGTATGTGTGTGGATTGCACAATTTTTGTGAGTTTGGAAAAGTCTTCGCTTTCATGGTACGGGTGAAGGTAGGCTTGTTGTGTGTTGGCATCGCACAGATCATTTGTGCCTCACCCTACCACTCTATATATAGCTAGGTACTTTTGTGAGAATCTATTTTTCTTTTCATTCATTCTCTACTATGTTTGTTGTATGAAAATATATGGTATAATGTAATATAAAGTTTTGAGAATTCTACATATCATAGAGACGGATACCAGGTGTTTTCAACTGGTACTGTATGTTAAACAGGTAATATATGTCATGCTTTCATACACATCACAGAAACGGATAGTTTTTTTTATAGACTTGACAAACTATAATGTTTTGTGTTATCATCCTATGAAGATCTATATGTCGAACGTACTGAAATTGTAAAAAGACAAACAAGAGCAGACGACAGGGATACATGGTATTTCCCAATCCAAGATTATCTACTTAAACTAACATGAATAAAGAAAGCTTCTAGGTACTCACATCTTTCTCTCTCTCTTGAGTTCAATTGTTATTTATTTTTTTTGTTTTATCTTCTTCCCAATCTCTTTTAAATTATTTGATTATAAATTTCTAGAATAGGCATTTGCTTGGAAGGTAGTCTTGGTGGGTCGTATATGTTGCTTTAATGCACTGGCAGCACTGTATTGAGGTCTTAACTAGGTTTTACATGATTCTAGGTACTCTCTATGCTTCATGCTTATTGAAGAAGAAGAGGAACAATAACTAACAGTTATAGATTTCCCTCTCAAGCATCTCTACTCTACTAGCAAGCAAAGAGGCGCACGAAAAGAGGGAGGGATATGGGTAAGTAGTTGCTGAGAATAGTCCCACGTGGAAAATGAAAGCCTTACATCTTTCTTCATATGGGTTTTTCTAATCAAAGGTTTTTTTGTATCTGGGATTTCATTGGCTAAATAAAAGTATATTTTATATTTTTCTCTTATTCTTTCTCCCTTCACAAACCCTAAAATATCTCTCACTAACGCCCTCTATTTGCAGGTCTCAAGCAGAGGAGATAAGAAATCACTCTTTCTCTCTCTGTTACTCCTTTCTTTGGTTCTTATCTGTCTCCCTACCATAAGCCCTTACTCCTTTCAGTTTTTTCGATCTTGAATCTGCTAGATTTGTGTCATCTCTATTTCTCTTTAGTAGCAATAAGCAGGGTAGCCGCAAGCAGCAAGTTATGGTGCTTGGCTAAGAGAGTTATGAAGTGAGGGAGAAGAAGACATCCAAGAAGGTATATTTTTAATTTTTTGAAGACTTTGTTTTCTATTTTTTTTGGTTTTATTGTTTGATCTTCATATCTATGAAGTCCATCAAAACAAGATCCATCGATTTCTCAATTCGGCTTTGTCTCTCCGTTCCAATAAGTAAATCTCACTTCGACTGTCTCTCTCTTTCTCTTCTCCTTTTCGCATACGCATTTCTTTACCTTTCATTGCAGGTCTGATATGAGTGGTTTGGGGAAGCCTTTATCTGCAGCGATTTTTATTACCCATCATCTATTTTCTTCTTTGACTTCCTTTGTTTTTTCTTTTCAGATGTATGGTTTTATTTTTGTAGGTTATTCATTTTTCCATTGAAGCTCTAAATATGTTGGATTTTTCCTCCCTTAGTTACAGTATTTGAAAACCATAGACAGCTCACAACTGGAAGAAGGCTTCATCTCCAATAAAAAAATCCCATCAACCACCGCCATCACAGTAACAGAAGATGGGGGAGAGATATGAGAGCCTGGAACATGATCTGAAAAAAAAAATCAACAGGAGGGGAAGAGATCAATGGGGGTGGGTGTTGGATGGTACTGATGTAAAATAAACTGTGTTGCATTCAAGAGTCTTAGATGGAGTGACAGTGGGAAGAAGTAAAATGATCTCTACTTTTTCTATTTTTACCACTATTAGGGTTAAAAACTTTAAAGTGGGAGTGTGGGGCTCAAAACGATTTAGTTCCAATATGGACCCACAATCTCACACGTCATAGACTTAACACTATAATTGAGACCTAAATCTATATAATCTAATAATGTGATGGTTGGTGTATAGTGGGCAGAAGGGTTAAATAAGGTTCTAAGAAAAAAAGGGTTGAATAAACATTTACCGTAAGTGTGAAGTCGGTATCCGTGGGACCCAATATGTAGGGTTGAATGAAATTGATAAGGTTAATTTGTTAGTGATAATTAAATAAAGCGCAACTTAATTTGTCGAAGTTGAAAACTTTAGTTGGTGAACATTATTATAGAGATGCGAGTGATGCGCACGTAGTGGTAATGCGCATAGCGCATTTGAATATCTATTCCACGTGCGCAAAACATGTGTGGAGAGGATGGACAACTAATTTGCCAAATCACACGCGCGTAGTGCGTGTAAGGAGGCAAACAAGGTATTGAACGTGTTGAAGGCACATGATATACTAGTTTATAGTAATAAGAGGGAATTGCTATAAATAAAAGTTTTTTCAAATTCATATTATCTCATTGTAGTTTGTTTTTATTTTAATTGAATGTTAAAAGATGTCGAGTTTTAGGCCTTTATACATTATTCTGAAAGAGAATTAATTGACTGGACCAAATTTTGTGGATTGGGAAAGAAATCTGAATATAATGCTTACTACTCAGGACTATAAGTTTGTTTTACTTGAGGATTGTCCCGAGGTACCTGGTCCTGATGCACTTGGGTCGGTTAGGGAAGCTTATCAGAAATGGATGAAGGCTAATGGTACGGCCAAGTGCTATATCATGGCTTCTTTGTCCAATATGCTTCAATAGCAGTTTGAGAACAACCTTAAGGCCAAGGATATCATTGAGGAACTACGTCAAATGTTTTTAGTGATAGTCGTCCTGCAAAACAGGGAGCGACTAGGAAGCTCATGAACACTCGAATAGCTGAAGGGACCGAAGTTCATGATCACATGATCACCATGATGGGTTTGTTTTACGAACTCGAGACCCTAGGATCCAAACTTGACCATGAGTTCAAGGAGGACTTTATTTTACATCTCTCCCACCTTCCTTCTCTCAGTTTAAGTTGAACTTCAATATGAACAAGATGACATCATCTCTTCCCGATGTGATGAACCAATTGACGGTGGTGGAAGGGATTGTAAGATAACGAAAGCCCGAAAATGTTCATGTAGCTGAGGGTTCTTCTGGACTGAAGCCAAAAGGCAAGAAGTTCAAGAAGAGCAATAAGGAGAAAACAAATGATGCAGCTAAAACTCATAAAGCCAACAAGGATAAAGGAACGTCAAAGCCTAAAGGAAAGTGTTTCCACTGTGGTAAGATGGGACATTGGAAACGCAATTGCAGAGAGTTTTTAGCAAAGAAGAAATCTTCAGGTATATTTCAATCATTTGTTATTGAGGCAAATATTGCCAATAATGCATCAGACTCCTGGTGCATTGATTCTGGAGCCACTAATCATGTATGCAATTTGTTGTAGCGGTTCCAGATAATAAGATAGCTTGATGATGGGGAGATCTACTTGAATTTGGGATCGGATGCAAGAGTTGCAGCCATCGCCATCGGACACGTCTGTCTTCTTACTAGTATTAGTGATAGAGGGAATAATACTTTAGTTTTAAAAGATTGTCTTTATGTGTTGGATATTCGGCAGAACTTTATTTTAGTTTCTTGTCTCGCTAGAGACGGTTTGACAATGAAGTTTGATTCTACCAAGGTTCTAATAAATAGAGGTAGTTTAATTAAAGTTTCAGGCACATTGATTAATGGTCTATATTTAGTTTCTTCTATCATACCCTCTGTTTAAAACAAGGAAGTTAGAACATAGCCTCCTTCTCTTAAAAGGAAGGTTCCTTTAATAAATTCTATATATTTATGGCATTTTAGACTTGGGCATATTAACCTAAACAGGATTAAAAAATTGGTTCAAAATGGGCCCTTGGGTTCATTAGATATTGAACCATGAACTCTTTGTGAATCCTTTCTAGAAGAAAAAATGACCAAGAGATCCTTTTCTGGGAAAGGTATAAGAGCCAAAGAAATATTAGAATTGGTGCATACAGACGTATGAGAGCTAGGGGTAACTATGAGTATTTCATCACTTTCACCGATGACTACTCTAGATACAGTTACATCTATCTTATGCATCATAAGTCTGAATCTTTTGAAAAGTTCAAAGAGTTCAAGACTGAGGTCGAAAACCAAACAGGTAAGAGATTGAAAGCTATTCAACCTGATCGAGGAGGCGAGTATCTCTCAAACCTATTTGGTGAATACTTAGTAGAGCATGGAATCATTTCCCAACTTACTACACCAGGACCACCACAATAAAATGGTGTTGCGGAAAGAAGAAATAGGAATTCGCTAAAAATGGTAAGGTCCATGATGATTTATACTCCATGCGTATTTCGTTTTGGGTATATGCCTTGGAAACAGAAGCATATCTACTGAACTTAGTTCCTAGCAAGGCAGTTCCTATGACACCCAAAGAGTTTTGGACAGGTCACAAACCTAGTTTGAAACATCTTCACATTTGGGGTTATCCAACACACGTGTTGAAAGGAAAATCTAGCAAGATGGAACCAAAATCGAAAGTATGCGTGTTTGTAGGCTATCCCAAAGGAACGAGAGCATATCTGTTCTATAATCCCAGAGAGCAGAAATTGTTCATAAGTGCGAATGCAATCGTCTTCGAAGTGGATCACATTATGGATCATAAGCCTCAGAGTAAGGTCATGCTTGAAGAGATGGAAGAGACAACGATAGTGGGAGCAAGACATACTCCTAGCTCACTTTCTGTGAGTGTGAGAACGTATAGTCTACCAATGTTCGTGGATCAAACCATATCTCTACTAATGACTCAACAATCTTATAGAGGCATAATGGAAGCATCTAGATTATCCAGGAATACACATACCAAAATACATGGTGTACCTAATCAAACACAAGTTTAGGAAGAGCAGGACTTATATTAAATAGATGATATTTTGTAATCATTATATTTTTTTAAATAAAAATTATCATAACTTTTTTATTACTAATTAGATTTTGATAAAAATTATATTTTTGAAAAGTATTTTTTAAGACCTTTAAGATGAGATTACTCAACAATACCAAATCAAAAAAAAAGTATATTTTTTGCCTAGAAAACAGCACAATCAATGGTTGCGCTGATTTTGTTATTGATTGAAACATCGCAACCAACATGGTTGTGTTGTTTTGTTATTAACTGAAATAACGCAACCAACATGGTTGCACTATTTCTGAGTTTATCAATTGTAGGGTGTTGGTGGTGGCGGTGTAGTGGCGATGGTGGTAGTGGTGGCTACATGGTGGTGGTGGTAGTAGAGGAGTGGTGATGGTGAGGTGGTGGCACCAGTGTGGTGGTTGTGGTGGTGACAAAGGAGTGGTGAGCTGATGGTGGTGGTGGTTGACTGAAACAGTGCAACCAACCTGGTTGCACCGCTTATAAGTTTGACTGAAACAGTACAACTAAGTTGGTTGCACTGTTTCTTTGTTTGGAAATAGTAGGGTGGTGGTGCTGGCATGGTGGTGGTAATCGTGGTTAAATAAATTGACTGCACTGTTTAACGCAACCAACTTGGTTGAACTATTTCTAGATTTGGCAATAGTAGGGTGGTGGTAGTGGCGGCGAGGTGGTGATGATGGTGGTGGTGACAGCATGCGTGGTGATGGTGGTAGAGGAGTGGTGGTAGTCGTGGAGGAGTGGTATGGTGGTGAGGTGGTGGTGGTGGTGGTGGTTGACTGAAATAGTGCAACCAATGTGGTTACACGGTATTTGGGTTTGGCTGAAACAACGCAACCAACCTGGTTGCACTGCTTTTGGGTTGGAAATAGTAAGGTGGTGGTGGTGGTGGTGGTGGTGGCGTAATGGTGGTGGTGGTGTGTTGGTGAAGAGGTGGTTGACTAAAACAGTATAACCAAATGGTTGCACTGTTTCTGGGTTTGTTGAAAATAACGCAACCAACCTAGTTGCACTATTTCTAAGTTTGGCAAAAGTACGGTGGTGGTGACCGACAAAAAAAAATAGTAGGGTGGTGGTGGTGGTGGCGGCATGGTCGTGGTGATATTGTGGTGGAAGTAGTGGTGGTGAAGTGGTGGTTGACTGAAACAGTGCAACCATATTTGTTGCACTGTTTCTGAGTTTAATAAAACAATGGCAGCTAATCTGGTTGCATTGTTTCTGAGTTTGACAATTAATAGTAGCGTGGTGGTGGAGTGGTAGTGGTGGTGGCGGCGATGGTGGCAACATGATAATTAGGTTATTTAGTTTACATTTTAATAGCTTAGGAACTATAGATCTGTTTTGTACTGAAAGGCAACATTATAATCGAGATCCTCGTACTCGAGATTCTCATAGTCGATTATATGACAACATGTGGTGATGAAGTTAAATCATAATAACAGTGAATAGCTTATAAAATTTTGCTTTTGAATTACCATTATTATAAATTTCAACTGTGGGGATAGGTATGTTTTAGATTCTTAATGGCTTTTGAATGGATTTCGCTGGCATGAGGGTGCTTTGTTACATAGTATCATGATGGAATTCAGTAACTTACAGTTCGAAGCTTAATGGATGATTATTTTCTTCACGGAAGGGTAAAATTTCTCTCTTTGGAAAATTGCTCATCGCTAACAACAAGACTGGTGGTGGTGGTGGTGGTGGTGGTGGCGACGGTGGCGTGGTGGTGGTGGTGGTGGTGGTGGTGGTGGTGGCGACGGTGGCGTGGTGGTGGTGGTGGTGGTGGTGGTGGTGGTGGCGACGGTGGCGTGGTGGTGGTGGTGGTGGTGGTGGTTGTGAGGTAGTAGCTTGAAGGTTAGAGAAAAAGAAGAAAAAGAGAGGTGTGTGTCTTGCAAAACATATACAAATTGGAAAAATGGCAAAATTAGAAAATAAAAAAATATTATTTTAATCAAGGAGTTTTGACAAATTGAAAAAGTAATTTTGATTTTTACATTAAAGATTGGAAAGATAGTTGGAGTTTTAACTAAGCTAAAATTTGGGCTGATTTTTTCAACAAGAAAAAATAGAAATTAGGCCTTTGGAACAATTTCTCCTTTTCAAAATTAACATTTTTTTTTTGGTAAGAAAGGAAATTCATTAAATTAAGCTGACTGAGAATCAGCTGAAATAAGGTTCAGAATACAAGCAGGCGGTGGAAGACCACCACCAATTAGTCACATGAGTCTGAAGAGCATACTTTGCCAAAGTGTGGGCAATAGTGTTAAAGTTTCGAGACACAAAAAGAAATTTAACATCTAGAAAACTACGTAAAACAGTAGTCCTAATGTTTAGGACCAAAGCCCTTATCTTCCAAGGGATGGTAGAGTCTGAATCCGTAATGCACTTAATGATGAGTTGTGCATCACCTTCAATTATGCAATGTGATAAATGTAACTTTTGAGCGCACTCTAACCCAAGCAAAAGAGCTCGGGCCTCAGCTTCCATCGGATCATAAGTTTTGTTGTCGTAGAAAGTACCACATCCTCTAAACATGCCATAAGCATCCCTTGCCACTACTGCACAAGAGAAATCAGATCTCCCCACAACCCCATCCACATTAATTTTGACGTAGGGGTCAACAGGTGGTACCCAACGTTGAATCAATGGAGGATTTTGAACTGACATAAGAACCTCATTATCACCTACAGACAAAAAAGAATAATCAGCAAGTGATGTATTTGTTTCACAAAGAATTGCCCCTATAGATGGTTGTTTATGCCGAAAAACAACATCGTTCCGAGATTTCCAAAGACACCACAACAAATAAATACTATAGCAAAAGTTTTCTTCACCATTTGGAGTAGAGATCCAATGTTTGAACATGTCATGTAAAGTAAGATTAGGATCTCCTACCCGAAATGATAAAGACGAAGCGAACAGTAAATGTTGAGTGAAATGACAATGGATAAATAAATGATTAATAGTCTCTGGAACCGATGAGCATAAAGGGCATTCAATAGGGACGTTATCAACAAACCGACCAATAGCACTCCGAACCGCAATGGCACCTATGAGAATCCTCCATGCAAACATCTTAACCTTAGGAGCACAATTAGGAAGAGACCAAAGTTTAGACCAAGGAAAAGATGAATGTAATGCACTTGATGAGGAGGATGGTAATGCATTTTGTACAGTCTTATAAAAATACTTTGTAGAAAAATCACCATTTTTGGTTTTGAGCCAGAGAAGTTTATCCTTTTCAGGAACAGTGGGGATGATGATACGAAGAATGGCCTGCATCTCATAGTTAGTAAAAAGAGTTTGAAGAAGAGATATATTCCAAGTATTTGAACCAGGAACAAATAAATCACAAACTCTAGAAATATGAGGGGGTCCATTTGTAGGGGGAGATGGCTTAAAATCAGATAAAGTGGGGATCCAAGGATCCTCCCAAATCCGAATGTCAGAACCATCTCCAACCATCCAACAAATATGATTGGTCATCAAATGGCGAACTGAAATCATGGCAGACCAAGTAGGTGAAACCCACCCTTTCTTGACATAAGACCAAAAATCAGTATGCTGTAAATATTTGGCCTTCAACAAACGAACCCAAAGATCATTAGGGTTAGTAAGAAATTGCCAAACAAGTTTAGCAATTAAGGATTTATTTACTATATCTAACGATCTAATACCTAAGCCGCCATTAAACTTTGGTTTAGAAATTTTTGACCAACGAACAAAATGAATTTTGCGTTGATCAGAATCATGTCCCCACCAAAAATCCCTCTGAAGTTTTTTTAATATATCAAGTACATGTTGAGGGATTAGATATGTGGACATAAAATAAATATTAATGGAAGCCATAGACGATTGCACAACTATCAACCGACCAGCATGAGACAAATAGTTACGTTTCCAATTCCTAAGTTTAGCCTTCACCTTGTCAATTAAAAAATTATGAGAAGAACAAGCAAACTTAGGTTGTAAAAGGTAAAGACCAAGATATTTGTCATCAATGCGCATAATTTGAACCCCAAGAGACTGAGCAATTTGATTATGCCGAACCATATCCACACTCTTACTAAAATGGATAGAAGACTTTCCAAAATTTGTTTGCTGACTAGACCATGATGTATATTGAGCCAATATATGATGGAGAGAATCAATGTTCATATCAGAAGCAACCCTAAAAATAAATAAATCATCCGCAAAAAGCAAATGAGAAATAATTGGGGCATGATGGTTAATCATAATACCACAATAAATGGATGCAGAGACCTGTTGATCAATGTACCAAGATAACCCTTGAGTGCATAATATGAATAAATAGGGAGAGAGAGGACAACCTTGTCGAAGGCCTCTTTCACTAAAAAATTTACCATGAGGTCGACCATTAAACAAGATAGCAAATTCTGGAGTGGTAACACAATGCATAATGAGAGTGTGTATAGTACTATGAATTCCAATACAATTAAGAACATGACTAAGAAAAGACCAATCAATTTGATCATAAGCCTTAGACATATCCAATTTCAAGGCAAAAGATCCTATGTGCGAAGTTGATTGTCTCATATAATGAAAAATTTCTTGAGCAATGACTATGTTATCTGAAATCTGTCGGCCAGCCACAAAAGCATTTTGATTGCAAGAAATAATCTCATTGAGATGAGGTTTTAACCTAGATGCAATAATCTTGGTCACAACCTTATACAATACATTGCAAAGAGCGATGGGTCGAAAATCCACAGGAGAGATGGGATGTTTATTTTTTGGGATGAGAGTAATAAAAGTTTTATTTAAATCATCCGTAAGAGAGGATGAAATAAATATTTGCTGAATAAAAGAGGTGACCTCATCACCAATAACATCCCAAAACTTCTTATAAAAAATAACAGGGCACCCATCAGGGCCGGGTGCCTTGTTAGGACCCATAGCTCTAAGAGTAAACCAAATCTCCTCTTTATTTGGTATCCGACCCAGTGTAGTAAGGTCATCCTCAGATAACTTATAGTCGTTTTGCATGAAATCAAGAGGTGGAGGTCTAGAATTAGAAGCAGAAAACATGAGCCTAAAATGTTCAATGAAGCAAGGTATAATCTGATCCGGCACATTGGACCATTGACCATTATCCAATTGAATATATTTAATCCTATTACGACGATACCTATTAGAAACCTTGAGATGAAAATAATGTGTATTTCTATCCCCATATCTAATTTCAATAGATTTGTGTTGTTGTCTCCAATAATCTGCTTCCATATTTAAATAACGATTTAAGTCATCCAAAATTTGACTTTCACGTTGTAAAGAATCAGCAGTAGGAGAAATGGTTTGAACATATAACAAATCCTCCTTGAGTTTAGTAATTTTATGAAATAAGTTCCCAACATGTTCCTTACTCCAAGATTTAATAGATTTGGAAAGATGCTAAAGCCTATTAGGTAAACTACCATGCAATTCAGACCACTTATCATGCAAATAAGGCAGAAAAAATGGATGTTGAAAAAGATAAGATTCAAACCTGAAAGGTAGTTTACCGAGTGGCTTACCAACATTGGTATTTAAAAGAATTGGGGCGTGATCACTGTACAGTCGCGGGAGGTGTAGGACATGTGCATGAGAAAAAGCCATGCACCACATTGGATTAGCAAGAACACGATCCAGCCGTTCTCTAATGTGACGATGTGGAGCCTGATAATTACTCCAAGTATAAGCTAGACCAGCACAACCTAAATCCGCTAGAGAACACTCCTCTGTCATTGAATGAAAAGCACGAAGATCACGAGGTCGCACCCGTTGTCCTCCCTGCTTCTCTGATGAAGATAAAATTGCACTAAAGTCGTCGATGCAACACCAAGGATTAGAAGTCCCAGCAGAAAAAGACTTCAATCTATTCCAGAATTCAGGCCTATCATTTTTGTTTGGAGGACCAAAAGTACCTAGCAAATCCCAAGCCGCGATAGCACCCATACCATATATGCGAAGGTGGATCATATGTGCATCACTACTACAGACACGTGCGTCAATATCATCCTTCCATAACATCCATAAACCCCCACTTTGACCAATTGATCCCACAAAATGATAATGTTCATACCCAAAAGTAGCAATACGAACCACTGATGTCTGATCATTCAAACGTGTTTCAGAGAGAAACAAAATATCTGGACGAACAGACCTGAGGAATGATTGCAATGTGTGAATTGTCGAGGCATTCCCCAACCCTCGACAATTCCACGCCAGTACTAACATGAAACGTGTGGCTGTTTCGGGTCAGCCGCCACCACCCTATCCAAATCAGATACAGTTTTTTCTACCGCTCCTGTTATTCGTTTATGAGACTGAGGTTCAGATTCAGTGCCCTCTGTATCATAGAGTTGTCGCTTAAAATGTCCTTCATTAAGAATAATACTAGTATTGATTGGTCGAGAAGTCCGAGCAGAATCCTTCAAACGTTTGTTCCTGCGATATGCAGTACAAATCTCCTTACCTGGACGGTGAGTAAAAGCACTAGACTCCAATTGTAATGATGTAGGGCCAGCCAATGAACTCACATGAACAGTTGAGGAATTACAAAGAATTCCCTATGAGAGAAAAGGGTTCGTATGTGAAGTTTCTCCATGTAATGAGGGGCTTATAGCACTTAATAACTGCTGGTGGCAGTTAGGAGACTTTGAAATTTTAAAACCCATTCGGTTTTCCAAGTTACAACGGACGGTTGGATTAACTGTCAAATCATCGGAGGTGGTTACCGGTCTGGAAGAACTGGCCGGAGATTGTGCCGACGCCGGGGTAGATGAAGATGGGGAATTAATCAACCAAGAACTGCGTACTCGTTCAGGAGAAGGACGTCGATAATCCACTCGGATAGCATCCGTAAAACGTGGTTTAATAATATTGTAAGGATCAATGACTGAAGTACCACTCAAAGTGTGAGAAACTGAAGTCATATCATCAGCAATAATGGGACACATTCACATAGAATGACCGACCAACCCACAAAAGTAACAGAATTTTGTTAGTCTCTCATACTTAATTAAGACCACACATTCCTTAGAAGAAGGTAAGGTTACTGTAATTGATTGGTGTAGTGTTTGTGTAATCAGAATACGTACACGAACCCTGGCATATCGTCCCCAAAGAACAGTGTCTGAAGGAAGAATTGGAACGACTGTTCCAACTTGAGATGCAATAGGCGCCACAGATCGAGGGGTTAAATAGTGTACCAGAAGACCATAAATTTGAATCCAAAATTCAACTGTGTCGAACAAATATTCAGTCAGTAGTTTATCTGGATCACAACGTTCAATGACTAGCAGATCATCATTGAAACTCCAAGGGTCCCATCAAACACTACTTCCATATCAGAGAGACTGTTGAAACGTACCAGGTACGAATTGTTATGGAATTCAGAAATCTGAAGTTCCCTGAAAGGATTCCATGCACGACGGAACATGCGATCTAAGATTGTGATGGAGTAAGTACGTCCATTGATAAATTTGCAAACCATTGAAAAATATGTGGGTAAAACCGGTGGGTCATTATCGGCAAGAAGAACGACATTGGGAGGATCATTCTCATTTGCAAATAAATTTCCAAACCGATTGAGAAGATCATTCGCCGTTGGAGAATTTGGGGGAGAGGGGGAATTTGCCATATAGACAAGAGAAAGTTATTTTAATGAAAAAGAAGAGATCACCAGGACGATGAATAGAGATCACTCAAAAAGTGAAGAAAGATCACTACGGAGAGTGAAAAAACCCCAAGCAATGATGTCAATTTTCATTTAGGAGCAAAATTTTATTAATTTTATTTTGTCATTTAAGGGACATGCAAGTAAAGAAGAACAAAAAAAATTAACAACAAAAAAAAAAAGAAAAAGAAAAAGAAATTACCATTTAAAAGGTAAATTTTACACATCCACGACTTTACAGTAGGAACCCTTAATTAAGTTAGGGCTTGGGAACAGAATTTAATGTGGGTTTTGGTTGGGTTGGTTATTTCCCTAATTGCAGCCGAAATGAACTATTCTACTATGTTTTAAGAAGTTTAAATCAGACAGATCCATAGATCTGTCACTTTCTATCTCACTATTACTGTCTTTGGTTTGGGTTGGTGGGTGGATCCAGACCTGAGAACCGGTCACTGAGAATCATAATGAAGATGATGTAACCCAGTTGAGGGGTTGTTTGGGCTAATAAAAGTGGGATAAAATGGTCCCACACTCCCACCCAAATGGCAAATGGTGAGACCTTTTTAAGTTAAGGTGTTGGGGGGTGGCTGATTGGTTTAAAATGGCAATCACTATTCTTAGAAAACCCTAAAGTTATTTTTCATTTTTTATTAGTGAAGACCTTTGGATTAATAGTTTAGTTGTTAATGCTCTATCGTAAAACATAATTAGCAATTAGTTTATATTATAAGAATATAAAGTCTTTGTTAAGATCAAATAAAGATTTGAGAAAAAAAAATAAATAAATAAAGATTTGAGAGTGAGATTCGTGTCTTTCAACCAAAATTAACGCGACTTTATTGTTTTCTTCTTAATTTTTTTTTTAGTTTTATTATTTCAATGTTGTGATTAACTCACCACCAACATATAGCTATTTAATTTTCATGATTATAAATATATTATATATTAAGCCATTGTTTCAGAACATGGAAAAAGGACCAAAAAAACACCCTTGTTTCCTAAAAATACCAAAATAGCACCCTTTGAAAATAAAATACCAAAACAGCACCCAAGCATCTTTTTTGCCCAAAATACCCTCATCTTTAATACTTAATGAGAACAAGTATCCTTTTATGTGTGCGCGTGGATTAACGGACCACGCACATACATAAACCCTTTTTCATAACTTTTTGCTCGAACCTCCATTTCTATCTTCCTCTCCTTCTTCATTCTTTCTTCCAACCACTGTGGAAAGTTTGCTGCAACAATTTGGGGCTTCATCATCGAAAATCATCATCTCTATTTGGGGCTTCACCGAACCTCCATCTATCTTCCGCTCCTTCTTCATTCTATTTTTCCTCTTCTCACTTGCAACGAGGATCTTGTTCAGAGGATAATCACCATTGGAAAATTGTCATCCCCACTCGGGGAGATGAGTTAAAACTTTCTCTTATTTTAAGTGATGAATGAGATTTTATCCTATTTTTGAGTCTATCTCGCTAGTTCTCAAGCTTATGAACAAGCTTGGACAGTTCTCCTTCCTTTGACATTCTGTTCATCCGACCACCGCTCTTCCTTGTTACTGAGTAGAGATCATCATTTGGAGGTGAATCACCCTTTTAAAGCTCCACTGAAGATCAAATTGGAGGTTAGTTGCAATCTTTGAGTAGGTTAGGGTTCTTCCTCAACTTTTATTGTACCAATTTATTATTAAAGGTTAGGGTTTTTTTTTTTTATGAAGGTTAGGGTTCAAAAAGGGGGAATATAGGGTTGGATTAGTTAAAAAATTAGCAGTTGAGGGCCTGTCTCTTTGAATTCATAAATTTTTAGGATTTAAAATCTTAAAAATTATGCTTAGTGTGTATTTAACGAAATTATTTTTTATGTTGGATTGTTAATGGAAGAATATGATACAATTAATTTGGTCCTGGATTGTTACATAACTTGTATGATACAATATTCTTAAAAAGTTTCCTTGATTTAGTGTAGATAAGCTATGTTAGTAATTTGGTTAAATATGTTAGTAATTTGTTTGAATATGTCCATCTCTTATGTACACATTTGTATTACCTTAAAACAGGTTGAAGATAAAATTAATTTGTAGTCCTGAACTGAACCGAATTATTACATATTTAGAGTAGGTGAATTCAAAAGATTTACAACATTACAGGTAGTTTAGAGGAGAGTTTGAAGAAGAGTTTGGCGATGATTCATAATTGATTTCTAATTTTTTCTTGATAAAGCAACTCTAGAATACATGTTTTTAGTTTAGCATACAATATAAACTAATGCGAGTTCTAGGGGTTGGTTAAAATTTTCTATTTTTTGGCTTGATTTTGTTAAGTGAGGTTAGGGTGCACATCATTATAACTTCCTAGGGTATATGATTTGAACGGGATTATAAAAATCTGTAGTTTTTGTTGTGTTCTGGTTAAAAAACAATGAATGTATATTTTTATTCACAGTATAGTTATAGGATACAATGTGATACAAATTTTCGTTTATGTAAGGAAAGGGTATAATGGTAGAGAAGAAAGTCTATCGTTGCTTCAGTTGCAGAGAACCGTGCCTTTTTTTACAGGAGTGTCCGCATAAAAGAAGGTGCCCACAATGTCATAAAGGGTTTGTGGTTTGGAGAGAAGTCGCAGCAAATACTGAGAACAAGGGGAGAAATTTTGAAAGGTCCATGTTTTATGTTTGTCGAATTTCGTGTCAAAGGTAAACTTAAGATGGTCAATGTAACTTGAGTTAGAGTTTAGTGAGTCTCGGTTCACTTCGGTTGAAAGAGAAGAAATCTACAAAGGCTCCNTTTTAAAAAAGGTATTTCAGTCTTATTAAAAATCTTGTGTACTAAATGGATTAAAAACGTTATATATTGGGTGTTTTGGCCATTATCCCTATTTTAGAATAGGATAATTTTTTATGAGGATGATCTACATGATGAGTAGAACATCCTCACAAAATATTAACCCTCAGATTGTATCAATGTGGATCCCAAAAATTTTTATGTGAGACTTTGGGTCAAACTATTGGGTGAAAGTAGCATTGCTCATTCAGCAAAACCTGCAGCATCGGGGAAGTAGCGGTTGAGACTTAAGACGCCTCTTCTTATTCTTGAGGAGGAGGTCAAGTGGGGTTCAAGTCTCTCCACAATAACGAGAATATTGTCCACACATTGTTATGCAAAAAAAGTAATGAGCGCTTTGATGAATAGTACTTCATATATTGTTGATGGGTTCTTAATCAACAATTAAAGGATGGAAGAAATAATTTGACTAAAAAATGAAGAAAAAAGGAATGAAAGCTGGGAGGAAGGTGAGAGAAATGTACTGCACAAACTAAAAAATAATGGAAACAAAACCACAGAATCTATTAAGAGCAAAATCAGGAATTAAATCTTGTAGAGTGAGCTAATAGAAATGGATTGAATGATCTCTGAAACTTTCAATGAGAAGCGAACCAAACTATAGTATCTGCAAGAAACCATGATGGCTTGTAGAATCGTCCCATGATAAAGTCAAACAGAGAACAGTAAAATTAGCACAAAAATCCTATTTAACCTTATCTCAAAAACAGAAATTCTTCATATATGAAATTAAACCAAAAACTTTGGGCAAGAGTTACATAAATGCACTAAAATCGAAATATACTAGATGGTAGGAATTAGAAAAGAGAAAAACAGCAACAATAAATAGCTAAATCACTCTGAAATTTTTTCAGGACAACCAATCATAAAACTTAGAAAAAGAAACACAAAGCCACCTATTACCAAACTAAAATGCAACAGAATATAACCAAAATGGCATAAAACAACAAAACAGTTAACAATGGCAACCTTAAAACCTCCAAAACAGGGAATATAGATTTACATTTACTTCAGAATAAGATAAACAAACCTACAAATGGGAAGGGTTTAAAGATTCAAAAAAAGTCAAAAAGAAATAAAGTTGAGTGACATGCGTCAGACACCATTAATTGTCAGTAAGTCACTAAGTTAATTTAAGGACGCAAGGCAAAATAAGAAGAGAAAAAAAAGAAAATGGTCCGTGGACAGAAAAGTGGAATTTAGGGCCCAAACTATGAATTAGACAACATTGAGGCCCAAAAAGTCGTACGGGTCAAAACTTAGGGCCTAAACGCCAAATTGCCCTTAATTTTATTTAGAAAAATAAATATTGCGGTCCCACTTTTCATTTTACTTGAGCGCTTAGATGTTTGTTGAGTTAAAACAGACCGTTAGATGAAAATTTTGGTGTAGCATTTAAAACGAAAATGAAAATTTAAAGGGAATTTTGGCCAAAAACCCCTACTTGAAAAACGTTTTAGGATTTAGCCCAACAAACGTTTTCTTTTAGTCTAAGGCCCAAGGATAACTGACTGAAACCCTCTCNGTGGATCATATGTGCATCACTACTACAGACACGTGCGTCAATATCATCCTTCCATAACATCCATAAACCCCCACTATGACCAATTGATCCCACAAAATGATAATGTTCATACCCAAAAGTAGCAATACGAACCACTGATGTCTGATCATTCAAACGTGTTTCAGAGAGAAACAAAATATCTAGACGAACAGACCTGAGGAATGATCGCAATGTGTGAACTGTCGAGGCATTCCCCAACCCTCGATAATTCCAAGCCAGTACTAACATGAAACGTGCGGCTGTTTCAGGTCAGCCGCCGCCACCCTATCCAAATCAGATACCGTTTTTTCTACCGCTCCTGTTATTCGTTTATGAGACTGAGGTTCAGATTCAGTGCCCTCTGTATCATAGAGTTGTCGCTTAAAACGTCCTTCATTAAGAATAATACCGGTATTGATTGGTTGAGAAGTCCGTGCAGAATCCTTCAAACATTTGTTCCTGCGATATGCAGTACAAATCTCCTTACCTGGACGGTGAGTAAAAGCACTAGACTCCAATTGTGATGATGTAGGGCCAGCCAATGAACTCACATGAATAGTTGAGGAAGTAGAAAGAATTCCCTGTGAGAGAGGAGGGTTCGTACGTGAAGTTTCACCATGCAATGAGGTGCTTACAGCACTTAATAACTGCTGGTGGCAGTTAGGAGACTTTGAAATTTTAAAACCCATTCGGTTTTCCAAGTTACAACGGACGGTTGGATTAACTGTCAAATCATCGGAGGTGGTTACCGGTCTGGAAGAACTGGCCGGAGATTGTGCCGATGCCAGGGTAGATGAAGATGGGGAATTAATCAACCAAGAACTTCGCACTCGTTCAGGAGAAGGACGTCGATAATCCGCGTGGATAGCATCCGTAAAACGTAGTTTAATAATATTGTAAGGATCAATGACTGAAGTACCACTCAAAATGTGAGAAATTGAAGTCACAGCATCAGCAATAATGGGACACATTCGCATAGAATGACCGACCAACCCACAAAAGTAATAGAATTTTGTTAGTCTCTCATACTTAATTAAGACCACACATTCCTTGGAAGAAGGTAAGGTTACTGTAATTGATTGGTGTAGTGGTTGTGTAATCAGAAGACGTACACGAACCCTGGCATATCGTCCTCAAAGAACAGTGTCTGAAGGAAGAATTGGAACGACTGTTCCAACTTGAGATGCAATAGGCGCCACAGATCGAGGGGTTAAATAGTGTACCGGAAGACCATGAATTTGAATCCAAAATTCAACTGTGTCGAACAAATATTCAGACGGTAGTTTATCCGGATCACAACGTTCAATGACTAGCAGATCATCATTGAAACTCCAAGGGGACCCATTAAACACCACTTCCATATCAGAGAGACTGTTGAAACGTACCAGATACGAATTGTTATGGAATTCAGAAATCTGAAGTTCCCTGAAAGGATTCCATGCACGACGAAACATGCGATCTAAGATTGTGATGGAGTAAGTACGTCCATTGATAAATTTGCAAACCATTGAAAAAGATGTGGGTAAAACCGGTGGGTCATTATCGGCAAGAAGAACGACGTTGGAAGGATCATTCTCATTTTCAAACAAATTTCCAAACCGATTGAGAAGATCATTCGCCGTTGGAGAATTTGGGGGAGAGGGGGAATTTGCCATATAGACAAGAGAAAGTTATTTTAATGAAAAAGAAGAGATCACCAGGACGATGAAGAGAGATCACTAAAAAAGTGAAGAAAGATCACCTGGCGTAGTATTACCCCTTATTATTATTATTTTTTAAAACTCCAACTCCTTTTTACTTAGAAATCGGTTCATTCAGTTCTATCCCATCATTATTTTTATTTTTTTAAGTAAAAAAGGGCCTCATTTACCTTTTGAACTTTAGTTATATATATATATATATATAAAGATTCCTTTTATATCTGTTAGTCTATTTATTCCTTTCTCATTGCTTCCGAACCTGCCTAACCCATCACCGTCAAACTGGACGGAACCAGCTATAGTCACAGGTTTTTTTCATGCGAAACTTTCTAAAAGGAAAAGGTCTGTGGAAATATGTTTCCGGCGATCAAAAGTGTCCGGATGAAGATGATGTTGAGTACGTTGATTAGGAAGTCAACAATAGCAAGATACTCACATGGATCGCTAATACTATTACACCTTCCATCAGTATGCAACTCAGTAGATTTGAACTTGCAAAAGAAGTATGGGATTTCCTATCCCGCAGGTATATCCAAACTAATTTTGCTCAGAAATATGAGTTAGAATAGGATATATGATCTTTGAAACAATAAAAGGATTAGTCAATCTCAGATTTTCACTTAGAGATGTATATTATCTATGATCAATTGGCTCTCATATAACCTAAATGGATAGTAGATGCAAAACTTTGCACAAATTTTGAGAAGAATCACGACTGGTGTAACTTTTGGTGGCTTTACAAGATGAATTTAAAACCATCAGAGCATCTATTATTCACCAGACACCTCTCCCAACTTTAGAAATTGTTTTATCTGAACTCATCACAGAAGAGACACGTAAAAGAATTAGTCTCGATCTATCCATAGTCTTAGCTGTCTCGTCACATTCTAATACTAATTATCGAAATAGCAATCAGACTACGACATCTCGTAACTTATCTCTGGTCCAATGCAATTAGTGTAAAAAATTTGGACACGTAGTTCGAAATTGTCTTTCACCGAACTCCAAAAACATGCGAGAAAAGATAAAGTCAACTTTAGTATCTCTTGTTCCTCTTAAAGCAGCCCCTGCTTCACCTGATATTCAAACGAGTACTGATCTGTCATCCTCCAGTTCTAACATACTCACCGCAGCATACATACCGGAGATGATCAAACAAGCTCTCTCTATTGGTAACAGTTCTACTGTCATTTCTGCCTTTTTTGTCTCCTCCGGTATTTATTCCACCGGTTGGTTTCTTGACTCTGGTGCATCTATTCATATAACTTTTAATTCATATGTATTCGAGAAATCCACTCTAATTTACCTACCCCAATCTATACTACTAATGGATCCACTATAACTTCCAGTCATATTGGTTTTGTTAAGACATCCAAAGAATTGAGTATTCCTAATGTTTTTCTTGTCCCTAAGCTTTCAATGAACCTTATATCTGTAGGACAATTGTGTGATGAAGGTCTCAACATTATTTTTTTCATCTTCTGGTTGTGTTATTCAGGTTCACTTGACGGGGGAGCAAGTTGGGACAGGCCGTAGGTTATTTTTCTTGGATACAATTTTTGGGGTGAATCAGTTCCTACTGTTGTTTATGTTATCAACCTTATTCCTTCTTCGGTTATTAATTGGCTCTCACTGTATGAGCATCTTTATAACCATCATCCTGACTATTCTGAACTTCGAGTTTTTGGATCAACTTGTTTTGTTCTCCTTCCAAAAAGGGAACGTGACAAACTTAGCAAGAAAACTGCCATATACGTATTTTTGGGATACCGTATCCAACAAAAAAGGTATCGTTGCTACAATCCATAAACTAGAAAATTACGCATATCTTAGCATGTTACGTTTTGGGAAAAGATACCATTTTACTTTCTTCCAAACAGTAAATCTACATCAACTGAGAATTTTCAGTACATTGATCCCTTTGTTGATCCACCGTCACAGAATTATCTATCTGCATCTCCCTTAGATAATTCATCCATTATGCCCATAACAACAACCCCAGTGGAAATCTTTAGGACAAAAGCTGACCACTCTACACCAAGTACCACCAATGCCTCTCTCGACGGTGATCCTTCGTCTACTATTTTTACTCGGCTTCATCGTGATAGACGACCACCATCTAAGCTCTCAGATTATCAATGTTACTTATCTACTATTTTATCTTACCTTGAGCCTAAGTCCTACAAGGAAGCTTCCTCCAACCCCCTTTGGCAACAAGCTATGACAGAAGAACTCACAACTCTATAGAATACCAATACATGCGAACATGTTGATCTTCCTCTTGAGAAATCTGTTGTAGGGAGCAAGTGGGTATAGAAGATAAAAACCAAAGCTGATGGTTCAGTAGAGCAATATAAGGCCATCTTGTTGCCAAAGGCTATACTCAAGAATATGATATTAATTATGAAGAAACCTTTGCACCGGTTGCTCGTATGACTACTGTATGAACTCTTATTGTTGTTGCCTCAGTTCGTCAGTGTGATCTTTATCAAATGGATGTCAAAAATGAGTTCCTCCATAGGGATCTTCACGAAGAAGTGTATATTTATGCAACCACCTCTTGGCTCATCTCATTTACCCCATCAGGTTTGTAAACTTCGACGGGCACTATATGGTCTTAAACAAGCTCCTCGAGCTTGGATTGAGAAATTTTGTATTGCCATCCTTCAACATGGTTTTTCTCAAAGTGCACATGATTCTGCCATGTTCATTTGTGTATCTGATCAATGGATCGTTCTTCTCCTCTTGTATGTTGATGAAATGGTCATTACAAGTAGTGACTTAGATGGTACTCATAACCTTAAGAAACATTTAAGTACTTATTTCGAGATGAAGGACCTCGGCACTCTCCGCTATTTTCTTGGGATTGAGGTTAATCGATACCCTGATGGTTATTTTCTTTCTCAAGTAAAGTATGCTTTTAAAATTCTTTATCGCATAGGTTTAACATGTACCAAAGTTGTCGATATTCCTCTTGAATTGAATGTAAAGCTTCATCCTAGTGATGGCAAGGCACTCTCGAATCCTACCTTATATTGCCAACTAGCCGGAAGCCTTAATTATCTTACCATTATGTTGCACCTAGTGAACCTTCGTCCTAGTGAGCCAATTTATGTCTGCACCTCGCTCAGACTATTATGCTAATGTAAGTCATATTCTATGGTATCTCAAGGGGACTTTGTATCAAGGGTTGCATTTCTCCTCCAAATCTGACCTTTCTCTTCGCGCATATTATGATTCTGATTGGGCTAGTGATGTTACTGATCACCGATCCACCACTGAATTTTGCATATTTCTTAGAGATTTTCTTATTTCTTGGCGAAGTAAGAAACAAACAGTTGTGTCTCGCTCCAGTGCTGAAGCTGAATACCGAGCACCTGTACATACTACTTCAAAAATTGTTTGGATGCGCTGGCTTCTTACTCCTCTTTTCTGCGATAACAAGAGTGCCATCCACATTATGAATAATGATGTTTTTCACAATCGTACCAAATATATTGAGATTGACTGTCATTTTTTTTGACATCACTTTGAAGAAGGGACCATCCGACTGCCATTTGTCACTTCAAC
>MVGT01001463.1:8948-59254 GCA_002174775.1 Macleaya cordata | reverse complement strand
ATACACCAACACACTGACTTAGAGTCGCTACTCCGGTGATGGAGATACATCACCCTATAATATAGAAGTCTAGTGTGTTATAGTCTTATCAAATGAATTGTTCAGATTCATCACTGACTATGAACTATACAAGAATATGAGGAACCAGTAAATTACATCTCTCCATGTATGAACACTCCATACAAATAATTTACTTACAACATCATCTTGTGAACAACACTTAATCCATCATATGAATAAAGTAATAATATAATATCATACTTATTAATAAATATAATTTATCAATGTTGTCAATTTAAATTATTTTAGGGCATAAACCCCAACATTTATCACTCAATAATATTTATACCGCAATCGCACGGTTGTCTATTGAGACAACGGCAAGTTCGGGTCGATCCACAAGGATTAAGGAATAAAAAAAATTAATTTAATTAAGGTTGAACAGTTTTTAATTGATTTGAAGCAAATGAAATAACTAAATAAAAACTTCACAGAAATAAGAAGAACTAGGATTTCAGATTCTACTAATTATATGCATACCATCAATTTAAACTCTCTCTAATCTCCCTTCAATCATAACTCAAACCCAACACAAATTATGTAATAGATTCAAAAAATATTTTCATTAATATTTTAAATAACCAAAGAAATAATAGGATTTTCTTCACTTTTAAAAAATAACAACTCTAATAATTAATTGTCAAAGTTAAGCATATAATATCAAAACAATAGTTAAGCATATTATATCAAATCTAAGCACAATTAATAAAGGTGTATGTACTAATTTCATTAAGAAGCAAAAGTGTAATAAATAATATTACGAGAAGACAAATCATTTTAGCTAAAAATAATTATTAAGGGAGATTAAGATTAAGATTAAATATCATGGCATGCACATAACTAGCTTCCTCTTTAATCCTAGAAAAGAAATTTAGCTAGACATAACTCTAAAATTAATAACAAAATAAGTATTCATTGATAAAAATATTAAAGAACTTACAAATAATTATTTGATTACTACACTCCCAAAATATCCTCCTTCATACAATTCTCTAACTCTCTACACTTCCCCCCCTTTTTTCCTCTTCTCTTCTTCATTCTCCCCCCTTTTATAGAAATCTTCCCACTTTACTTCTTTAAGTAAAATAAATAAAACTAACAAGTGGGAGGTATTGGATGGTGGGGGTATTTTCTTTGATAATTAATTTGGTATTGGATGATTTGTAAGGCTTATGTGGTTTGACATCATGATGATGTCATTAAGATCATTTTTGCCTTCTTTGTTTCATTAGTGATTTAAACTCCAATCTTTGACCAATTTTGACTGCCTTTGACTGAATTGACTTGGTTATCATGTGCCATTTTGCATGTACTCTCATGGTGCCTCTGATAGATTTTTGGGGTGCTTTTAATAAATTTAGCTAATTGAACCAAATTTTGCAATTGAAGCATTTGAATTCTATTTATCTGCAAGAACATAAAAATCATTAAAAATAATATATAATTGAATACTAGCAAATATAAATTGAGGGATAAATATGTAATAATTATGCACTCAACACACGACTTCTGATGATCGAAAAATGATATTCGTCGAGAGAGAGCCGAAAAAAATTTAACTTTTCGGTTTTAAGTGGTTAAGATTTCAAAGTGAGGAACATAAGGTCAAATAATAATTTGTTTAATGAGCTTGAACAAATTTGATAGCCCTTATCATTTGTTATTTTTATAAAGTCAACTTAAAAAACTAACTTTGACCATGTTTAGATGTCACTAGCAGCCTTCTAATTTTAACCCCATTAAATTTTTTTTGGGAAAATGGCCAATACATCCAATATATAGCTTTTTAAATCTATTTATTACACAAGATTTTCAATAATTTTTTTTAGTAGAAGTGGAACTATTTTCTGAATTACATGGTTTTAAAATACATTTTCTAAAGCTTTTTGAATCTGTTTAGTCCTATTTAAACTTTTCTAAATCTATTTAGTTCATTCCTTGCTTTTTAATGTTCCTGTTTTACCCTTATTATATTTCTCAAGAGAAAGGGTTTTGGGACCGACCCAATTAATCTGTCCATTTAGACAGATTGAGGTGCACCCTCAATCCACCATTCATTGTGCAAAACAGTAAATTAGGTGGACTCTACAAATACTCAATCAATAGTGGATTGTGGGTGCCACCTCAATCTATCCATTTAGACAGATTGAAAGGCCGGTCTCAAAATCATTTCTCATTTCTCAATCACCTTTTTGTCTTTTTCTAACTTGTAAAGTTGTATGAGAGATAAAGTTAGTTATCTTTTTTGTTTTTAAACTTTAAAATGTTATATCTCTTAAATTAAAATTCAAATTTTGACGAAATTCATATATTTAAAAAGTATTTTTCGAGATCTTCAAAACTAGACCAATCAAGAATGGTTTTTGAAAAAAAAAATTTATGTAGAAAACATGCAATAATATTTTTGCCTCTTATTTTGAGTAATAGATTTTGACGAAATTTATATATTTGGAAAGCATTCTTCGAGATCTTCACTTCTTCTTTTAATGTTACCTAGTTTGAGACTCGCAAATTTGAATTTGGATGCAATCTAGATAAAATGTACTAATTGAAGTAGTTCTCTGTTTTTTTGTGCAAAATATTTTTGCATATACTTTTGCATATACAGAAACATGCAAAAATATTTTTACCTACTATTTTTAGTAGCAGATTTTGACGAAATTTATATGTTTAAAAAGTAATCGTCGAGATCTTCACTTCTTCTTTTGATGTTATCTAGTTTTAAAGCATGCAAATTCAAATTTTGATGCAATCTAGATAAAAATTAGTTAAAACCATAGTTTTATGTTACGCAAAAATAAATTTGCACATTTTAATTAGAAAAAGTATTGTTGTCTGGTCTTATTTCGAAATTGATTTATATTTTTAAAATTATGCCAAATTTTTGTGAAAAACAAAATTAAAGAAAGTAATAGTTTTTTTTTTCATATAACAGTTCAAACACATTCACTAAGTTGGTGGAAATTCTCCGTACATAATTAAAAAACAAAAGTGCGTCTCTAGCTAATGAAGATGAGATTTTAATGAAGTTACCAAAGACCTGTAGGTGTAGTTCTTCATCTGCTTCATCGATGACCTTCGTGCATGCCTAATCCTTTTAACCCCTCAGGAGGTACCTCTCCAACTGTGACCAATGAATAAAGCTCCTCCTTTGCATCTTCCTCCTCGTTCCTCTTGCGGGCAATGCGAACACGTACCCTCCTTGGTACACTGTGGATCCCACGGCTCCATATATATATGCTTGTTCAACTTGACATCCACTCTCACAACAGTTGTTCCCATTGCCTTCTAAGCGAACTTCCTGATTTCCTTAATGGTTTGGAGGGCCATATCTTCTTGAATGTGCATCCATATAAGCATTAGTGGAGATTAATTGTGTACTCTCTGGTCACGACTTCGACCTTTCTCCCTTTGTTAGTCTTCACCACCATTCTCGCAGCTCTCTCCCTTTGTAAGTAGTTAATTAGTGCTAATATGCACCTAAGTTAATGATAACTTTGAAATAGTTAAAGGGCAGATCTCTCTAAACTTTATTTTTATACTAAATAGACTCGTATATTTTTTGATGGATTAAACGGAATAAAATAAACACATAATGGATGTTTTGTACGATCTCTTTAAAAAATTTACAAGAAATTGAGTTTTGAACATGGAGGTCGTAAATTATAATGGAAAATTCCCCTAATTAAATTAAAATTTGGATCAACATATTATTCTTCTTGATAGGAAAATATAGATGGAGGAACTGACAGAACGATCTTAAGAAGATCAAACCTTATATTATTCAAATAACAAAGAGTACTTTAATTAAGCTACATTAATTCATATCTCGACTTATTGATTTTGGCAATGAGTTGTACTTCAATCAATCAAGACAGTTTTCAAATACCAACCAAGAACCATGCAACTTCTCTTCGATGAGGTAGTCGAATCGCTCCGCCATTTTTGGTGTCAAGTAATTCTTCCAATCCCCAACCTCAGCTTTCCTAAACAATTCTTTATTTTCAAACTTGAGTAAGGTCATTCCATTCTTGTTCACATCCTTCAAGTTGTTCAAAACTACATAAACTTAATATTTCTTCTATCACCCCTTCACTTTCTTCTTCCCACAAAAATGGATAACCCAAAAACTCTGCTAATCTCTTTAACTCCGACCTCGAATCCTTCTTCATATCTTCATACTTTAAAAATAGTATCTTTTGAGGGCTCTCCAAGCTCTCTTTCCAGTACCCAAGTACATGATCCCAAAAGGGACCTAATGGTGAAAGTCCATCGCAGAACAAATCCAAAGCTTCTTTAAGTGGAAGCGGGTTGATGTTCATGAGAGCCCGCTGCTTGTTAAGAATATGCCATAGAGAGATGAAGTTGTCTTTGGGGTTCCTACATAAATACAGAATCCTGTAATTGGTGGTGTTCTTGATGGATTCAGGCAAATAAAGGTAAGGGATATGAGTAGCTAAAACCCTTGGAGACTAGAAGTTGGATAAATCAGTCTCATAAAGTTGCTTAAGCTCAAGGAATGGAACAAGGTCATGAGGTGAAGTGGTAAGCAATGGGTGTTGGTGGTGTTTAGAAGAAGTACTACGGTAACGAGTCCGGTAGACGATGGAGAAGCCCATGGCTTTCAACCAAACAGTGCCCAATCTAGGCACCGAAGCTAACATTAGAACGGTATGCGGGCTTGGAAGTTTCGTTGAGTCACGATTAGACCTTATAATCGATTCCCAGGCCACCAACAGTCTTGATACTGATGAAGATAATCAACTCCCCAACCAGGGTGTTTGGGACGAGAGAGTAATAGTAGTTGTAGTTATTGATGAGATTCATCATCAGGGCTAATAGTATGAACAGTAAGTTCATCTTTTATGTTGGGATCTTGTTGAGTAGTAGTACAGGTAGACATGGATGGAGGAGATGAGATTCAGTTAAATGATCTCTCATAGAGTAATGAATAAAAATCAGCTCGATTGCTTGGGTGCATAAATGAATTTTTTCTTCGGATTTCAAAGCATTTCTTACGCGTGATTCTTGTAGGGCATTAACTGGAATCTAAGCATCTTTTTAGTTTGTTTTTTTCCAAGAATTTGAAATCACCTACCAGGCTGATTTTAATTTGTTTAATTCATATGTTAGGTTTAAGACTTCAAGTATACCGTCCTATTAAGTCTCTCATAATTGAAGGTGTTCGACTCACTACTCTTAGCACTTCGAAATTAAAGAACGAAAATGTGTCAACATATATAGAACAGGGACAAAATCTTTTCATCATTGGATGTAAACATTGTTGATGTTAGGAGTGTTAATTGGTTTACCCGAGAACCGAACCGAATCGGTACTGATTTTTTTGGTTCTGATTCCACATTTTGAAGAACCGATAGTAACAAAAATCAGAATCACTAGGAATTGGAACTATTAGTATTATAATAATTATGGTTCTTGGTACTTTGATAATCGGTAAGAACCGGAAGCAAATCCATAAGAATCGGAACCCACTCATTAATATTGGTTACTTTTGTTGATTTTCTATTATTTGTAACATTTTTTACATATAAAAATTTAGACTGTTGTTATTGGGGCTCCCATTCTCGAATGCTAGGCTCGCTGATTTTATGGGGCTTTCCAAAATTTCACAACATGGCTAAGGGGGAGGAGTAATTTTACTAGAGCGAGGTTCTCACTTTTTTTCTTTTACACCCACCAAATACAACGACACCCCACCACAACCACCATCGCCGCCACTACATTCACCACCATGTCAATCTCACCATCGTCACTATCACCATCACCACCTCCACTTACACCCATACCACTGGCGTACAGAGAGATCTAGAGACGGACAGATGCGAGAGAGAGAGTCGGACAGAGGGAAAGAGGGACGAATAGAGAAGAGAGAGACGGAGAAAGAGAAAAAAGAAAGAGAGAGGAGAGACAGGGACGTACAAAGAGTTTTTTCCTTTTTCTTTCTTTTTTTTTTCTGCAAACCCTAGATCTGATGGTGGTGGAGGGAATGGCGGTTTTGTGAGAATTCTTTTTTCTTTTCTTTTTTGTTTTGAACAAATCCTAGATCTAGTGGTAATGGTGGCGGTAGTGAGGTGAGGGTGACAGTGCTGAGATTGTAGTGGTAGCGTGGTGGTGGAGGTGGTGGTTGTGGCGGTGGTGGGGGTGATGATGATGAGGTGTTGGGGTGTAATTATTTGGTGGTGGGGTATATCTAGTCGTTTTGGAAAGGAGAGTCCCCCTTGAAAAACCATAAAATGAGAGGGAGGTTGTTATTTGGGCTTTCGGCCCAAAATTTGAGCATCCCCCCTCACCATTTTGCGAGCCCTAATAACACTGGTCAAAATTTAAGCCTTTTAAGAAGAAATCCCACACCTTAACCCAATCTCAGATGGAAATGTGATTAACTTGGGGACAATATCGATGCTATGGATGAGTTCAAAATGTAGACTGGGCTCAAGCTATATAGTGGTGCTTGTGTGGGACCTAACAAGTTGTATAGTGGTGCTACCCATCCTTATATTCTAAATGACTGAGTCTTTAAATAAACAATGTGGGACTACTCCTAGACTCTAAATAGAGCCACAACTTGCACATGGGCCTTTGCTCGAGTGGTTGTGCACCCCTCCCATGACCAGAGAAGTCTTGGGATAGAAACTTCTTGGGTGTGGTTTACCATTAAGTTTCTCTTATGTAATATGTTGGAGCCATCTCTTCGTCTGTGGTGGCAACGTCTTTCGTCCTTGATATTGGCGACGTCTTTCTTCGTTTATGGTGGCGACGTCTCTTCGTCTGTTGTGGTGACGTATGCTCGTAGATAATGGTGATTTCTCTTTGTCCGTGGTGGTGACTCTTTTGTTACATTTCAGATTGGGAGAAATCTGAAGTATAAAATAGATTTATCAGATCTAGAGAAATCGGAGAAATAAAATAAAGAACAATTAGACAAGATTTAATGTGGTTCGGTCTGATCATCAACCTACATCCACGACACAAAATCAGGGACTATATCTTTATTAATATCGACAAATACATTTGATGATCGATATTGATCTATTACAACTCGATACATAAAATACATATAAGCACTCTTATTTATAGAATGATGAGACTTGTACCCTAAGACTCCTATATAATAAGGAAAGTACAAGTATAGAAACCTAAGTTAATAGAAAAGTGTATCAGTTATCCTTAGAGATCTTTGTGTATATCGCTGAAGATCTTGGTGGTAATCCTTAGNTCTTTTTATCTGCAAACCCTAGATCTAATGGTGGTGGAGGGAATGGCGGTTTGGTGAGAATTATTTTTTCTTTTCTTTTTTGTTTTGAACAAATCCTAGATCTAGTGGTGATGGTGGCGGTAGTGAGGTGAGGGTGACAGAGTTGAGATTGTAGTGGTGGCGTGGTGGTGGAGGTGGTGGAGGTGGTGGTTATGGCGGTGGTGGGGGTGATGGTGATGAGGTGTTGGGGTGTAATTATTTTTAGTGGTGGGGTATATCTAGTCGTTTTGGAAAGGGGAGTCCCCCTTGAAAAACCACAAAATGAGAGGGAGGTTGTTATTTGGGCTTTCGGTCCAAAATTTGAGCGTCCCCCCTCCCCATTTTGGGAGCCCTAATAATACCGATCAAAATTTAAGCCTTTTAAGAAGAAATCCCACACCTTAACCCAATCTCAGATGGAAATGTGATTAAGTTGGGGACAATATCGATGCTATGGATAGGTTCAAAATGTAGATTGGGCTCAAGCTATATAGTGGTGCTTGTGTGGGACCTAACAAGTTGTATAGTGGTGCTACCCATCCTTATATTCTAAATGACTGAGTCTTTAAATAAACAATGTGGGACTACTCCTAGACTCTAAATAGAGCCACAACTTGCACATGGGCCTTTGCCCGAGTGGTTGTCCACCCCTCCCATGACCAGAAAAGTCTTGGGATGGAAACTTCTTAGGTGTGGTCTACCATTAAGTTTCTCTTATGTAATATGTTGGATCCATCTCTTCGTCTGTGGTGGCAACGTCTTTCGTCCTTGATATTGGCGACGTCCCTCTTCATTTGTGGTAGCGACGTCTCTTCTTCTGTTGTGGTGACGTATGCTCGTGGATATTGGTGACTTCTCTTTGTCCGTGGTGGTGACTCTTTTGTTAAATTTCAGATTGGGAGAAATCTGAAGTACAAAATAGATTTATCAGATCTAGAGAAATCAGAGAAATAAAATAAAGAACAATAAGACAAAATTTAACGTGGTTCGGTCTGATCATCAACCTACATCCACGACACAAACTCAGCGACTACATCTTTATTAATCTCCACAAATACATCTGATGATCGATATTGATCGATTACAACTCGATACATAAAATACACATAAGTACTTTGAAAGGTCCTCTTAGGCCTGAAAGGTCCCTTTGGGTTTGTCAATGTTCATGGCAAGACAATGAACTCAAATGTAAGTCCTTGATTGAGTTAGAGTTAGGTTGTATCCTTCGTGTAAACTCACACTTCATCCAAAGATCGAAGAGAAAGCACGCCATCTGACTCAACTCACCACCGGAACTCACCACACATTGGTAAGTTATCATGTTCATCATTCATAGGTGGTTATAATGCATTAGGACTTAGCCACATAAGCTAGGATGAAATTTGAACCCATTTANTCAAGTTGGAGCACGGAAGGATTGAAGTGGCCAACTTGAACTTGAGCCTCTAGTTGAAGATGCTCCCATATTGATGGCGTCCGATTGAACCATCTTGTCGAACAAATAACACTGAATAATAAACCATGTACTGAATCAAAACTCTTCCAACACAATGAAATCAATCCCTGTATAGAGATGCACCAAAACTTGGGGTAGCAAAGATAAACCTAGAAAATGCATTTCACCAACAAAAATCTTAATTCTTATTTACACGGTTGGAGTAGAGATAACCTTTTTGTTTTGTATTTTTTTTTCTTTTTTTTGTTTTTAAATTCTCACGCACCATATATACTTGGGCAGTAGGGTGCATTCTCCAGTAACCATTGCTAATGGTCTGACTTCACGAACAAGATTTTTTTTTTTTTGGCAATTGAAAATAGGTCTTCATCCGAAACCAAAGTTTCTGAATATGGTGCAACGATGAATCTAGGTTGATCATAGAGGAAGTGATTAATTTTAGCTATAGAGAACACGGAATAAAAGAGGGTCCGGTAGGTGAAAGTGGATCGGGAAGAACACCTAGAACGAGATGAAGTGCATAAAGTATAACTAATTTGCAGCGGATTTAAAAAAAAGATCTAATCATCGGATTATAAAGGAAACAAAAAGCCATGATGAAAAAGAAAAGATCTGATAGTGTAGAAAAGAAACACTTGGGATTGACAACACCCATAGTTGGAGAGTACAAGTTCGAAGTGCGGACATGAGATACAATTGATCAATTAGAGATCATGATGGGAGTAAAGATCAAACTTGATGAAACAATAGAGTCTAGAAGGTAGATAATCAAACTAGATGACGAACCAACAGAGAATCGGAAACTCTGTCTAGATTTAAAAAAAATATGAAAAGGCAACCATGATAGGTGTTGAATCGACAATAAGTCAAATCGTACTGCTGTGAAGGAAAGGCAGTAACGAGGACAAAAATAAGGGAAGCGGAACAACAGCGGATCACCCGCTACACAAACATAGGAACGATAGCCATAATTAAAAAGAAAAAAAATGACCCTATTAGTTTACACCCGTCTAACATGGAGATTATCCAAATGTCATTTTATTTTAGAATGATCTTTCTTAAATTTTTTTTATTTAGGATGATCTCAGCACCATGAAGATCACCTCATACAAAAATACCCTGTTTCGAAATACTTAGCCCAATAAAAAATTAATTAAAATTTGAAATTAAACTATTCATCTAATTGTCAATTTTTAATCCAACTTTCATTAGGATTGCAAGTTGTAAAATGATCAAATTTTTTTTGTGAGGTTGATTTAAATGGTGAGGGATCATCCTCTAAAAAAACCCAGCATTGAGATCATTTCTATATAGAATTCATACACAGGTGTAAACAAGGTGTAAGATTAAATAATGTGTATAAGAAAATGGTGGGGTAGAAGTAGAATTTCCCAAATGTTGCTTTTGATGGGTTGATCTTTAGCCATCATTCAACCGTAAAAACATGTAGGACGGTTCTCACCAACTACATGCCAAAAGGCAAAATAATGACCACCGACGCATTGGTGCGGTTCAATGATCCCTTTGTCAACGTCAACCGAGGAAAGACTTAGGTGTAGAATATCGCATCAATATTTGATGCAATATCGTATCTTTATTTACCTAAAAAAAACTTGCTTAAAAATACACTCTGGTGGATGTCATATTGTCATGCATTTTTCATGGTCATTTGATTTGATCACTTGGTTCATCGGTTGATCCAAAATCATATAAAAAGTGTGGGGTGTATTTATAAAAACGACTAAAGTTGATTTTTCGTAAGAATGATCTGCTCGTCTTGTAGTTTACCTCATTGGATTTGATCACTTAGGTTATTGGTTAATCCAAAATCATATAGAGAGTGGGGGTGTATTTATAAAAAGGATTAGGGCTAATTTTTCGTAAGAATGATTTATTCATCATGTAGTTTACCTCATCAAAAGATGATGACCAATGTACATCGAAACTTCAAGATTTATAAATTATTTATTTCAGGGTAATTCTCCAATGTTTTAATTGGGTCAAAACTTTTAGATCCATGTACATGTGATTTTTTATTTTTATTTTTTGTGACCGCAAAGAGATAGATTTTGAAAAAAAAAAAACCCTTGTATGATTTACATGTAGGGGATCAGAAATGGCGTTGTAAACGAAGTGTAAGACTAAGTTGGGCATACCAAGTAGACCTGACAAAATTAATTAGGATGTCAATGATAGTCAAAACTTCGTAACAAATATGAATTCGTATTCGAATTTTTGGATATTATCTAAAATTTTGGATATCGAATTCGGATATCGAATATTTTTTCGGATAATATAAATTTTAGGATACGGATTCGAATATTAAAGAATTTGCTTCGTTAATATCCGATTCGATAAGAAATTACAAATATATATGTTATATAAAAATCGTACATAATATGTATGTTTATGTATAATATATTTGAAAGTCTAAATGCCATACGGTTTAGTCAGACAAACCGTATGTCAATGTGACTAAGGTTAAGGATCACACAATCACCCAATAAAAATTACTAAGGTGATAAAGAGTAAGACAACAATCTCTAAACAAGAAAATTGACTCATTCGATTCTTAATTTGCGAAATTAAGAACAAGAATTGAATATTTCAATCTTGCAACAAATAATGAAATATGTACAAGAGATTTTGTTTACGAAGAAACCTAAACTGGGAAAACCCTGGAACCTAGTCCAGAAAAGAATCCATTAAAAGTTAATGAAAACTTACAAACCTATTTACCACTCGATGGACACGAATTACGACTCCCTCTAGCTCCAACAGGTACAGTGTACAGTTCTTCTACAAATTTGAACTATACAAAATTTTCTCTTAGAGGACTGTGATGTGTCTCCAATTTGACTTCCACAAGTCCTGCACCTTGAACCAATACTCGATTCTACGAACTTGACATTTCAAGCTCAACTACTGAAAATCCATTGGCACACAAAAATAGTGTTTTTGATTTGAAATGAAAAGGATTTGAACCAAGTTCAACAAGCATGGAAGCTATGGATTTAGAGCTAAAACTCTCCAAGAACTTGTTGAGGTTAAGGGTGATTAGTTGATTTGAACAATGGAAGATCAACCCCTATTTATAATAAAATGTCTAGATTCAAACTAGAAAAAACAAGTTTAAATAGTAGACATCATTATTGGAGATGAGTGGTCATTCTATTGAGCCTCTCATTCCACTCATGAATGTTTTCCATGCATCAATAATCCCATTAAGAAATACTTAGGTGGAAATGTGCAAAAAGATTGAAAAAAATATCTTTACAGCTAAAAAAATCGCTAGAAAAGTTTTAATCTGGGCGATGGTTTCGAAACCAGGAGGATTAGTTTCGAAATTAACAAGTGGTTTAGAAAGCAATCCTTTTAGTATCGAAACTAAAAAAGATCTGTGATGGTTTTTGGTCATTTAGTTTCAAAACCAACAAGATTGGTTTCGGAAACTTCATCTGACATCAGTTGAAGTTTGGTTTTAAAATCAAACTATTTAGTTTCGAAATCAAACTTCATCTATTAAATTTAGTTTCGAAACCAAACAACCTAAATTCAGATATTTTATTTTAAAAATAGTTCCAAGGCAATCTAAAAGTGTGGGAAACACTCTAATGATTTATCCACCTATGGTACTTAGTTTTTTAAGTCTTTTACCATCCTAGAATGTCTTCCTGTGGTGAGTTGAGTTCTTCGGAGCCTTTGTAGATTTCTTCTGATTCAAACCAGGACTCTCTATACTCTAACTCAAATTACAGAGACCTTCTTGAGTTTACTTTTGACACGAAATACGACAAATAAAACACATGAGAAAAACTTATAGGTCTTTCAACATTATATTGTATGTATTAGTATATATATGTATTAAATATAAAAATATCTTACTATCTATAAAATTAAATTTAATATTATATTACCAGATTTCAGATAATTTATGAATTGGATTAACTTATCGGATCGAATCGCATATTCGATAAATTTTTTGGGTACGAATTCAAATTGTGGAATGGCGTTCGGATATCAGATCAGATTTGGATATAATAATTTTTTTCATATTTCGATTCAGATACTGCACTATTCGTACCGATAGTATTGGTTGGCATCCCTAAAATTAACTATGACTCGTCAGCACAATTCTAATCTAATCATAAAAACTTAAACCTAGCTCGACATGGTAATTAGTTGGGTAGGCCGGGCTGAAGCTGGGGTTTTTCTAATCAGTTAGAAAATCTTACTTTTTCATTGTTCAAACTTTAATAGATTTTAATGACAGATTGTTTGAAAGATTTTAATAGATTCTTTTAGTGATAGATTGTTTTAGATCTATCAGAATCTAACAGATTTATTATTTTTCTTGAAAAAAATTCAATGATTCATGTTTTGGAGTATGACAAGGTTTGTCAAACTTCTTTATAATGATTATCATGGATTTATAAGAGGATCAAAACACCCATTTTATTAACTATCAATGGTGGTTTCACACTTTGAAATATCTACTTGGAGGTCTTTCATCATTCCACGACACATGCTCGCTTCACATATATACAAAACCAAGCACAAATACTACCTAGCTAATTAACCAGCTGATCAAATCAAATCTCTCTAGCTACCTTATATGAATTAGGGTTTTAGATGATCGGATCGGAAGTAAAATAGTTTTTTAGCCCTCTCCTCTGCCGCATTTAAGGCCGCAATTAGGAACAACAACGAGAAGCTAATGGGGGTCCAAATTAATTAATTAACTAAAAAAAACTATCAATGGTGGATTCATGAAATATCAGTGGCAATGCCAGATTTTTTACTTAGTGGGGGCTAAATAGAAAAAAGAGATCTCTATATTTCCATGCTATTTTTCTATATATTAAATAATAACAACATATTCTAAAGTAAGGACCTCATTTACACATGTTTGTATGACTCACATGTAGTGAATAAGGACTCTTTTTTTTTTTTCCTTGTGAGTAAGATCTTTTCACCATTTAGATTATGCTTTCGTAATTCACATTATTCTAAAACGTTTAGTCCCATTCCGAATCATTCAGTTTACCGTACAGAGTGATGTAAGTTTTTTAGAATGATCTGCAGAGTGAAGTGACTGCCGGCCCACCAACGCAGGCTAATCCCGTTGGCACGTCTTGTACCACGTATGAAAAACCCCAAGATTCGTTGACAAAGGTAATCTACCAGTGGGGCCAACCATATTGCACGTGGCGGTACATAGTGTCAGTTTTATTTTGTGGGACCGCTAATTGTATGCCAATCTCCTAATTTTTTTTTTTTCTCAAACCGGAAACAGTCCCTCTTGCATCTGCTGTTTTTAACAGTTTATCTGCTAGAAGAATCAAAGAGATAGGGTTTCAGACTTTTCAGTTTTTCTTGTTTTTACTGCAACTTTGTAGCTAGAACTCGATAAGGTATACTTGAGGATTTTCAGAGTCTGAATCAGATGCTTCTGCCTCTATTTTTTTTTCTGAATCTGTTTGTGGTTGATTCAAGCACTCAAAAAGCTTCATCAAATTTACAGAGTTCGAACTTGATAAATTATTATCGTGAATGGGGATTCCTACTAACTACAAAAAATTAAGAAGAACAATGATCGATGAATTCTGAAAATAAAACGATTATGAATTTTTTCTATGATCGAAGTGGTTTAGTTCAAACCTTAAAGTGGTTTAGTTCAAACCTTAAAGTGGTTTAAGTCAAGTTGATGACGAGAATTCGCCTTGATTTTGGGGAAACAATGAAGAACGAAGTTTTTGCCAGGGAAAAACGTCTTTCAGTTCGAGACCTTGCTGATAAATTTGAGAAAGGCTTGTCTGCTGCTGATGGTGGTGCAAATTTGTCTGATGAGGTTTTTATTACATAATCATTTTTTTCTGTTTCCTGTTTCTCTTTTGCAATTCTACCTATTTGTTCTGTTTTTTGTTCAATTAATTCATAAGTTCACTGTAATTTATGTTGAATTTACATTTTATGGATTGATATCTATTTGTATTAATTCAGGCCAAACTTAGAGAGTTAGTTTTGTTGGAAAAGCATGTCCTTTTGGAGAAGCTTACAAATGCACTTGAATCATTGAGAGGCCGAGTGACCGGTCGGAATAAAGATGATGTAGAGGATACCATCTCTATGGTTTGTTTTTGCATAATTCTAATCTTGTTCATCACTTTTAATTTTTATGTTTTAGTAATTCTTTGCTCTGTAAAATTTTCTGTGCCATATGAGAAATTATTTGGTTTTTCTTATGATGAGCGCCGTTATTACGTTTACTTCCTTCAGGTAGCAGATTTAGCAGTGAAGTTGAGTCAAAGTGAAGGAGAGTTATTTGAAGAAACAGAGCAAGTTAAAAAGCTAGCAAATTTTCTCAAGCAGGTAATGTTATGCCCTTTCTTTATTTTATCTAAGGTAGATGTTCATATATGGATGCTTCTCACATTATATTTTTGATGGATATTGATGGATATTGCGTACCGATAGTATTATAGTCATCTCATGCAAATTCTAGGGGTACCCTTTATCAATTACTTATATTCTAGTTTCAGAACCTGCAAACTTAGCCGAAATTCCCATGGACTTTAGAGAATTTGAGGGAATTAAATCTTGTTACCCAACACATCAATTTGTTGTTTGCTTTTACATTTAAGGTGAGTGGTTGTCCATTAATGCTTAATGAAGTTTGGGTTTTTTGCTCCACATGACTAATGTCCTTTTTCTTATTGGAAATGATTTGAGGACCACCAGGTCCTCCACCTGGATGGACCACCCAATAGTTGCTGGCCACATGTATTGAAAAACTTGTTGTTTTAAAACTGGTGTTTCATTTTACCCGTGGGGCTATCAGCCGTGGGAAGGCATGGTTCATCTAGACGGAGTACTGGAGCAATAAAGGAGTGGGAGATCTAACCCTGAAAATTGAGTTTCCTAGTTTATTCCCCTTGTCTGACAAGAAGGATAGTTGCGTGGCTGATATGTGCTCTATGGAATCGGATGGGTTAGTGTGGCAGTTGGGTTTCAGGAGAAACTGCATTCTCTTCTTGGAACTGTCTTCATTGATACGGAGTCTTTGGATAAAAGGGTGTGGAATCTCGAAAAGTATGGGAACTTCTCTGTCGCTAGTGCGTACAATTGGTGTTCTAATGAAGAGATGGAGGAGTTTCCGTATAAGAACATCTGGAAAACTTACATTCCTTCTAAGGTTGCATTTCTTGTTTGGTGCGCCTCTCACAATAAGACGGCTACTATCGATTCTCTCATGAAGCCTGGGTTTCAATTGGCGAACAGGTGCGAACTATGCATGAGTAATGGAGGATCATCTAATCATCTATTCCTTTTCTGCCCAGTCTCTAGTGCTGTTTGGGATTATTTCATTGGTCCATTCGATAACTGTTGGTTGATGCCAGGCTCTGTTAAGGCCCTTATGTTTGCTTGGAACTTCTGGAAGAATAAGAGCACGATTAACACTCTTTGGGCCCTCATTCCGTTTGCAGTGATTTGGGGTATCTGGGGAGAAAGAGACTCCAGAATTTTTAATGATACTTGTAAAGATCTCCCAAGTATTATCTTAGATATTAAAGCTATCATCTATTATTGGGGTTCTCGATTCGAGCACCTCAAAGGGATAGCCTTTTCTGATTTTGTTTTTAATTGGGAGAACCTTGTGAGACCCGTTTCTTCTTGAGGCCTCTCTCCCCTCTCTCTTGTAACTCCTCTCTTGTATCTTTTCTCTTCTCTTAATATATCGTACCGTTTACCAAAAAAAAAAGATCTCTTTTCCTATTTTAAAATTTGCTTAGGAGTTTGAGTTTTGTGATTATAATCTGCGTTGGTTGCTTGCTTTGCACCTCTTTGTGAGATTCTTAATTGTGGCTAGGGTAGGTAAACTGAGGAAATGGACTGAAAAATTGAAAGTGGTCCAGGATTAAGTAGTAGCAGCTGTACATTCTTCAATGCTCTTAACGTTTAGCTTCTTGCTTTTGATTGTCCTATCTGTTTTATGTTTTCTCTGGGTTGTCATTGAAGCTGAATGCCTTTACGCTGGTCAATTATTTTGGAACTTTGTTATTTTGTTTTCAATATATTTGGGCCCTTTTCTTTTATTTACTGAACTTGTGTGATAGTTTCCAGGCTTCTGAAGATACTAAAAGACTAGTTGCTGAGGAAACAGCTTTTGCCCGTAATGAAATTGAGAGTGCTAGAGCTGCACTGCATAGAGTTGAAGAGGCACTTCAGGAGCAAGAGAATATCTCTAGAACCTCTGGGAATCTGGTTAGTACGAGTTCTTTTACATTTTTTAACCACAAAATAGAATTGTTTGCTTTGTGTGCACGATAATTTTTCCTTCTCTTCTGTTCTGGTTATATCGTCTCTAAAAAGTTGACCTTTCATAATTACTAAAATGAACTGTAATATCCTATACATCAAGTGTGTATCAGTTCATTCTTTTTTTTATTTTTTATTTTTCTTCTTGTTATAGGGATCGAGTTCGGAACTTCAAGATTCATGTACTGTTAACTAATTTCTACATGTTTGCTGTATTTCATTAATTCTCTTCCTATGCAAATGTTCCTGTATGTGTGCTTTTTCAGTCAGTACTTCAATGCAATTGTTAAGCATCAGTTTCCTAAATATTGGTCGATGATTTATCCCTGGAAGTGCTTTGATGATATTCTGGTTAAGGCATTACTTTTCACCCCCAAAGCATGTTAAATTGGAAAGGCTATTACCTCAAGTGCTGCGTCTTTTGGTTGTGAATTGATGAGGATTATTCCTGACCGTAGATTCAAGTTCAAGAAGAATCTCTCATATTTGGTGGTTGCCAATTGCTTGGACTTGGTATCAAGTATGGAACTCTAAAGTCACTTTTCTTTGAGAGTGGGCCATTTTGACTCCCAGCATGGTTTACACCAAGTCTGTCATCTGATAATTAATTTTGTCACTACAGAATGTCCAGATCTATTTTATGATCCAGGTCTAGATTTCTATGTTTTTCTTGACAGGGACCCTATTATCATAGAAAAAGTATTTGAACCCTCTTTTTCTCCCTTATGAACCTGTTCTACTTGCATTAATTCATGCAGGATTTAGATTCTTCTGTTGTACTTAGCTTGTTGCTGTCATTGTTCTTCTTTTCTTCTATTTAATATTTGGGATTTTAGGGATTCGAAGATTTAATGAAGGAGGTTCAAGAGGCCAGAAGAATTAAAATGCTGCATCAACCGAGCAAGGTTTGTTTATTGTGGCCTGAATGTTATTTATTTGTTTGTCAATCATTAAATAAGACTATATTTAGAAGGGAAGCCCGAAACAGGGCAATATTTTGGCCTACTTGCCCAAAATCCATACTCCCCCTGGTAGAAGTCATTAGAGAAGAGTTGAACACACGATGCTGGCTTGCACACCGACTCCTCATGACCACTGTTTCAATCCCATTTGGGCAACCATAGGCATATCATCATAATCTATTATGCATAGAAACCAAAGTAGTTCATGGCTGAAAATCATGGAAAAATACCTTGAACGAAGATGAAAAAGAGAACCTACAATCATGGTTTAAAATTTTTCATGGCCTTGTCTGCTCGTGTGTCAACACGGAAAAAAATTTCAAACTGCCGTGTCGTTGTTACTTAGTTTTATCTTTTGAATGTTTCGTTTCAGTTTCTGTGGCAACCAGACCAAAACTATCTTAATTTGTAGTATTTATTGATACTGTTCATATATTGTCACAGAATATTCCTGTCTGAACGTCTCGAATTTTCAACTGAGTGAAACATTTGGCTAAAATGAGAGTTTAAACCTTGTGTCCAACCGCAGATAGAAAGAAGAGTGATAGCTACCTCTTTTGTGGGCAAAAAACGCAAAATCTTTTCTTCAAGCTTCTCCTCCTCCTCCCTCTAGAGAATTTCACCAACTCTAAAGGTCAACGGAAGAAAACTAAAGGGGTTGAGGGGTTTATAATAGAAAAAGGAAAAGTGTAAGCCTGATCTGTTGTAAATGCGATTCCAGCTAATCAGAAAACCAGTGTATGGTCTAAGCTCCAAAATCTCTTTTCAACATAATTGTAGAACATTGTACTAGTTTCTGTAGTAGTATACACACTTACTATTTGTAGTCATTTTTCACTTACTACTTATAGTAAATCAGACAAACAGCAATGTTGAAATCACATGGTTTTAGAGTAATTTATTACCTTAATCTCCAGTAGGATCGTCAAGGCTTGTACATCCTAATCTAAGTTGGCCTCCTTTATAAAAAAAACTATGTCGTGTCTATATGGTTTTTATTCATGGCCATTGCATCCAGAACCCTTATTTGGTCAAGTGAATTAAAATATTAATAGAAATGTAAAATTGGCTTATGAAAATTTAGGACCTTAACGGAATTCCATTTTACGGGGGTTTTACGTAGTTTCTTTACAAATGTAATAAATTTTGTTTTTTTGTTATTGAATAGTTCTACGAATTCCTTTCAGTTTTGTCTTATGAATGATACTTTATCCATGTCCAATATCTTGGTTTTTTTTTTTTTCATCATAAAATGACAGAGCATGTTATTTAGGTAATGGAGATGGAACTTGAACTTCAAGCATTAAGGATTCAGCTTGCAGATAAGTCTATGTATTCTCATCAGCTCCAGAAAGAGGTTTTTCATTTTTTCCTTTCTCTTCTTTAATTTCTTATGGAGATTAAGATGCTGTTCTACAAGATATGGTTTTGGGATTTAAGGGTCAGGATGTTTGTTTGCCAGATTTCTAGTTGTCTGTTGGACATCCTTTGAAGTGTCTCAATAATGTAGGACACGATGCCTACATTGATCATGTTTTGGAGCAGCTTGGTTATTTTAGAGAGTTTCTAATTTCAGTTTAATTACTTTAATTTATTGGACGATTTTTTGTAGTTACTGTTTAGTTTTTAAAATTTGATAGTTTGGTTTAGGACCGAATAAAAGGGTGTACTTTATGCGTCTCGGATCCGAAAGAGAGTACTTGGGTTTTCCCAATAACTAAAAAGTGTATCATGCCTGAATCTAACTGGGGTTCTTATAGGAATTCTGAAAAATGGAGAAAACCTTAATCTTAAGTTTTTTTTAAGGTAGACCCAAGTCTATTGTAAGAGATCACCAAGAAAGATCATAAGATGAAGTAACAAAATCCAATAAGCAATCAACAGGAGAAGTGCCCAAACACAGTACCAAAAACAGAAGAGATAAGGAGTTTATTTAATGTGATTGGCCAGACCACGAGCTTCATGATGGAGTTCAGACAATATGATGGCTGAAATATAGTAGGAAGTGAAAAAACTATATACCGAAAAGAAACATGTCGAAGTTGAGCATGGTGAGATGGGAGCTGATCGAGATCTAATTTTAGTTAGAAACCTTGATTGATTCCATGGAGGTTGATCATGTAATTGCTTTAAAACACCTCTTTGTGATGTTAAAAGCATCCTTTCGATGTTTGTTAGTAAAATCCCCTCATAAACTACGTAGGAGATTAATAGCTTATAAGTTACAGTGTTATCCTTCCCAGGAGTTCTTCAATACTACCAATCTTATTCTTTTTCATCGACTTTTCTCACTATGCCAACATTATTCTTATTCGTGGATTAAATAACTTTTCTTTTTTCAGATGTGAAACCCATATGAGTATCAATAATTTGGCTGGATCTAATTGAGTTTCTGTTTTGTTTTTCTTATCTTTTATAGTATTACATAGAAACATATAAGATTTTTTCTAATGTCACTAATTTCTTAACTATCCTTTATACTTACCCTTTCCAGCTTGCAATGAGTCAGGGCCATGAGGAAAACGAATCCCATTTGTATGAATTGGATGGTCCTGAAACTTTGGGTTCATATTTGTGCATCACTCCTTGCACAGAAAAAGCTCCAGACCTTTCAAAGTGTTCTATACAGTGGTATCGTATATCTTCTGAAGGTAGAGAAAAGGAACGTATTTCAGGTATGCATCATTTGAGTTCTTCCCTTTTTTGCACATGTTCAAATTTCTAACGATGCTTGAGTTGGATTCTATACTAGGTGAGAAGAACTACAAAATTTAGATCAGACAAATCTTCAATAAATGAATCTCAAATCTGTATTTGATGTATTTGCACACTTAACCTATGTATATGAAAAAAAAAAGAACAGATAAGACAGAATTAAAGAGTGGAGAAAGGAGAGTATTTGGGCTTGATGCAAGGTGTGATAAAGTTTTGTGTCCATGTATTTTAAAGCAGGGAAGTTCTTTTACTGGATTTCCTCCTAGAATGGCTCTAGTCTAGAAAACAAGTATAAAAGTGCCTATAGAAATGTCGGATATATAAAGTTCAATAAAAAAATCCATTTTGACTTTTCCATTGAAAATGTAATAACTCAGTAGTACTGAATCGTTGCAAAGTTAGGGATTGACTTAACTGATTTCTTCAAATTCTAATGGAATTTTAAAAATTTATCTGTATGAGTCATACTTCAGTTTGACCTCTTGATGGTTGGTGTCAATTGATTTAATTTATGAAATTTTAGGACTGTGCTTCTACTTTCTGATTTTGTGTCCATATGCATTGATCAGCTCCAATAGATGTTTATATAAATATAACATAATTTTTTACTTGTGCCATTATTATTTATGTCAAAATATTCAGTCTTGAACAAGTTATATCTGTTTTAACCTTCTACCAAATCAGGGGCGACAAAATCGGTTTATGCTTCAGAGCCTTTTGATGTTGGGCAAATCCTGCAAGCAGATATTGTTTTGAATGACGAAAGAATCACTGTGCAAACTGCTGGTCCCATTACTCCAGGTTTGGTCTGGAATTCTATATGGAATTTATAATTTGTTTTCGTCTATTTCTTCCCCATAGAATGGTCTGGTGGAACCAATCTTTTCCTACTTCACAAAATTTTGTTTCTGTATTACCTTCTTGTGTGTGTGTTTTTTAGTTCTGAATACATTGACATGAAACTGATTCAATTATTATTAACAGCTCCAGGATTGGGAAGCTATGTAGAAGCGCTAGTAAGGAAACCTGAAACTGAGTTTAATGTATGTTATCTTTATTTTATTTTATTTGATTATTGCAATATCTTTCAATACGTGGTATGTAGGGTTATAGGGAAATGTATCATACGGTAAAAAGTAGTTTAGAAGCTGCATTTGATGCTAAAGCCATACTGATCTTGTCGGTTCTCACATGATCTTGGCGGTTCTCACATGATCATGTGCAGTATTACGTGTGTTCTTTGTGTATTATCGCAGATGTGAAGTGCTAATCTTGTACATGGAATTATCTTTCATGATGTATATTTTTATATGAGCTTGCTAAGTATGACTTGTGAACTTGAATGACGAAGGTTCGGTGTTTTCTGAAGCTTTAGAGCATTCACAGTGGCTTCTCTATGTTTGAATTTGTGGAGAGGGAGTGCGAAACATGTCTCCAATGGCTTCTCTAGCTTCATTTTGCTTCTCCAAATCTGGAGAGAGATTCTTTGGAGAAGAATGAAGGTTCTTCGAACATTCAGATCATGAATGTCTTGAATGCATATTATGCAAGCAGGCATTGCTTTTGCTAATTCGAATTGAAGGGTGACATGACATCAAATCAGTGTATTTTGGCATGTCATAACATAGTTAGCACATTCATCATGCGAATACAGTCCCATAATAACCTATGAACCTTCCATAGCTTAAAACTAGTTTTTTGAGGGTAAATTGATGTAGAATCTTGTTATACCCGAACATAAAGAGTACTAAACCCTCTTATGCTAACTTCATTCGAATTTTTATTTTCCATTACTTAGCTTGCATGTTGCCTTCTTGAAATAGTATGGTATCTTTCATAGCTCATACTTAGCTTGCATGTTGCCTTCTTGAAATAGTATGGTATCTTTCATAGATCATACTTAGCTTGCATGTTGCCTTCTTGAAATAGTATGGTATCCTTCATAGTTCATACTGGCACTCGCAATCACTAAGTTCTCATTCCTTTTTCTCTTATAATGTATGTTAGTTGCTTGCAGGTAGTTGTTATCCAGATGAATGGAAAGAGTCATCCATTGCATTCTATTCATGTATTTCACGTGGGGAAGATGAGGATAAAGCTTTCTGAAGGAAGGGTTACAAAGGCTAAAGAATCTTATTCTACGTCAATGCAGGTAACTTTACACAGACATGAATTTGTAAAAGAATATAGTCTTTACAAAGTCTATGGTAATGAGGAGGTACAAAACTATGGAATTGCCCAAATCTCTAATTGGACCAAGGATCTATTTAGTCTGCTTGTTTCGAAATTGCTTTTGGAAATTGATGTTGAAAAATTGGGGTGATCTTGATGGAGGATAAACAGGAAAATATAAATATACTACCTATGAATGCAATGGATTCCCAAGGCTTGATGAAAAACGTTGATGAGACTTTGATATGTATTCTCATCTTCTTATTTTGATTGCAAGTGCAAACCGGTCCTAGAGAAACATGCGTTAAGGATACAACTAACCTAGATTGAAGTTACTGTGGTCAATTTATTCACCGTCAAATCTCTACTTAATATTGAAACTGAGAGGGGTGAATTGGTCCCTACTGATAGAAAAAGAAAAAGAAAAAGAAAAGAATACCAAGTTTTAGCGCAATAACCGCCATCATTTACCTGTTAGTCAACAGCCAAAACATTAGGCTCCGTATGAATAGGTGTGTGCGTATGCATGCTTGCATATGCATTTTGGTATACTATTCCTACTACTGGATCATTTTCTTTTCTTCTAAATTGGGCACAATGGGAGCTTCATTTTAAGCCTCTTTAAGTTTCTAGTCTCCAAGCAATATGGGACAAAAATTTTAAACAACAAATATGTTTCAAACAAATGGTTTTTCGCATATGTTTTAAAAAATTCAAGGTTTGCAAGTGTTGTGGAAAATGATGAATTCTCTGAAGAAGTTTTGTTCATTGCAGTAGCTATTAGTATTATTTGTTTCTTTCATTACTTGCCATTATGTGTTAACATTATGGTCACGGTTAAAAACTCAAGATAATGTTCAAATTCCAATATGTTTAAGCTTTCCTATTGAATCTTACTGGTTTGGGTGGATAAGTATTTTGCTGGGAAAAGGCTTTCCTGACACTACTTTCTCTGCTTTTCCTTTCTCTAGCTGTGTGGAATTAGAGGGGGTGGTAATGCCGCGGCACAGGCATTGTTTTGGCAAGCAAAAGAAGGACTCTCATTTGTATTAGCCTTTGAATCTGACCGAGAAAGGAATGCGGCTATTATGCTTGCCAGAAGATTTGCATTTGACTGGAGTGTAAGCATCTATTCCTCTTAACCCATATTTACTCGTTAATAATATGAACTTGGGGTGTTTCTGGAACCACGTGTTTGCAGTCGCCCACATGAAATACACACTTTGAGAAAAACATGCATTTTGGGAGCACGTTTTCTTATGAGTGCACAAAATAGGTAACCGCCCACTTTGGTAAATCAAATGTGCAGCCTGACCCCTGAGTATTTCGTTTACACACAATGGAGCTTTTTGTCAAAACACACATTAATAATAAAGCATTGTTTACACTACGGCCACCACCATTGCTACCACCACTAAGTTTCATTGGATAAAATGAAAAATAATGAAAACCATCTGCTCACATTTTTCACAAAAATTTTTCTTTAAAAAGAAAAATTGGTTTGTAAATACTCGAATATGAAACATGTGTTTATCATTTACAAGGCGAACCAGACATCTGGTTTGGAAATAGCTGTACAAACTAAATGCATGTGTATTCAATATGGTGCAATTTTAAATGTGTGCACGAATAAAACATGTGTTTCAAACACCCCCTTAGTTTTATTAATATCATCATTTTTCCATTAAACAAATTTCTTTTGGAACTTAAATTATAGATCACACTTCTTGGACCGGATGATCGTGGTGCTCCTCCTCTGGGATCCTAACAAACTTTGCATGGCTTCACCTTCACCTAATGTAAGTAACCTCAGACGTTTCCCAAATGTGTATTTGTATGTTAATTTTTAACAATAAATTGAAAATAATCTCATAATTGTATAACTAAGCGTTTTGGTTGCATTCCAAACATGAAGGCGTTCTTTTCATTTGCCTTCTTATTGGGCTGTAACTGATGCGTTATGGGTCTACACTTGAAATGTTTTACTTGCAGTTGACTTGCTAATATTGTGCCTAAATAAATAATAGCTCAGATTTTGAATGGCATTTTTATTAGCATATTTTGTGCGTGTTGAAGCTTCAGCTATGTAAGAGGTCCTGAGTTCTACTCACTCGCCTTTTGTGGCCCCCGACATGTGTAGGACAGATGGACTACATGTGCTCTCGGGGATTAGTTGGGTGCACTAGGTGCTTCAGATCCTCGAGTTAACAAATAAATAAAAAGCTCACCTATGATATAGGGAACTATCACCTGGAGATGAGAGCTGTAAGACTAAAATTATCTCCAGCTAATTCATACTGTAATTGAATTCTGGGAAATCATTTCCTCAATTACTGAAAATCATTTGGTTCGAGTTGTTACTTGATTTCGACTGGTATCTGGTAATTATAAATTGTTTATGTTTAATTATAAAGGCTGCGGATAAATCAGGGAGACGTTTTACTAGATTTGACCCAATTATTCATTGGTTATCTATATCCGACAATACAAATTTTGTAAAATGGTATATCAGTTGTATACAACCTACAAACTACTTTCTAGTTGCGCTGCCAGGCTCTACATAATTGACAAAGCCGTATGGTCAGCTATATGGAATCAACAGATGTTGGGTTGATCTAGTAAAAAATTGTGCTGAAATAGCAGTTCGCGATTATAAATTGTTTTTAGTTCATAGTTAAGCCTGAAACCTTTGATCCCCCTTTCGCGGATCTTTTACACCAAACACGAGTTTGGTGAGTTAAGGAGTAACCTTATAGTCTGTTTGGACAAGGGATTTGGGGGAGGGATTTTGTGGGGACCAGAGATTTGGTGGAAAAATCATGTTATATTTTTCCTCAAAATCTCTGGTCCCCACAAAATCCCTCCCTAAAATCCTTTGTCCAAACAGACTATTACCTTAGAGAAAAGACAAAACGAAAGGGATAAAATAGAGAAGAGGTGGATATGTAGGTGTTCATGCCTTGACATTTGGTGGATATCCAAATTATCATTCTCATGGCATCCTCTTCATTCATGGTTACCTTTCAGCCACAAAAAGATCCAAATAGTACTAGAGATTCATCAAACGGAGAACATGGCGAGGAATCTCATCTTCAGCTACAAATATTACTCTCTAATCTTCCCAAGTGGGGCCTCATTTGGGGAGTGGGTGATTTTTATAAGTATCAAGGCTTCTGGTGCACTGCCGAGCTGAGTAAAAGCTGTAATGGCATTCCAAGGAAACTTCCAAGCATTGGACACAGATCTAATAATAGCCACAGCACCCAGATCAGGCACCCTTTGGTTGAAGTCTTTGGCCTTCGCCACTGTCAATCGTACTTGCTATGGTACTTCTTCTAAATAGAACCACCACCACCCATTGCTCACCACTTCAACTCATGACCTTGTTCCCTTTCTTGAGTACCAGCAGCATTATGGGGCTAATTGTCTTCCTCCAGATGATTTCACAAACTCTTTCTCTCTCTTCTCCCAGGATTTTAGCTACACATGTCCCTTACCCTTCTTTGCCTGAATCCATCAAGAACACTACCATAAACTGCATTGGATTTCTCTCTGGCTTCTTCTTAACAAGTTGGCAGCCAAAAACATAGTTCCACTTAAAGAAGCTTTGGATTTGTTCTGCAATGGAGTCTCAATATTTGGTCCATTTTGGGATCATGTACTTGTGTACTAGAAGGAGAGCTTGGAGAAACCTCAAAAGGTGTTGTTTTTAAAGTATGAGGATTTTGAAGAAGGATTCGAGATCGAAGTTAAAGAGATTAGCAGAATTGCAGAATTCTTAGGTTATCCTTTCTCGTTGGACGAAGAGAATGAAGGGTTGATAAAATAAATATTAATAAGTTTATTTAGTTTTGAACACTTGAGGGATTTGGACGTGAACAAGTACAGAAAGTCGGCGACATTCAATTATGAAACAAAGATACATTTTAGGAAAGGTGAAGTTGGGGATTGGAAGAATTACTTGATACCAGAAATGGCGGAGCGTCTAGACCGCTTTGTCGAAGAGAAGTTGCATGGTTTAGGATTGGTGTTCCAAGACTGTCTTGATTGAAGTTGAACTCTCTATGTAACAGTTCCAGTAGATCGAGCTGCATTTTTTAGTCTATAATTTCATAACAGATGGATGGGGTTAATCTGATCCTTTCATAAGAGATGCCCTACTGAGGTTTTTTATTAGATTGTTAAATTTGTTATAATTAAGAGTAAAAGTGTAAGTACAAGAGTGCATGTACGAGAGAGAAGAGATGAGAGATTTCTATTAACTTCATCCATACATGATTGAATTGAAGATCCAATAATATATAGTAAAAGAAAGGAAGGATAAGTATAGAGGTAGAGGTGACACATACAAGTTGAGTACCTCAACTTGTACGTGGTTGTCTCAAAAGTGGACGACCACATCTTTATAACACTGCCCCTTGGATGTCCACCATTCTAAGATAATTGCCTCATTAAAAATCTTACCAGGAAAACCTAGAGGGACAAAACCTGAGCAAAGGAAAAGAGTACAATAAACTTAGAATCGCGCTGTACTCTTTTTCCTTTGTCAATGTTTTGTCCCTCTAAGTTTTCCTTGCCAAAGTTTTTAATGAGGCAGTTTATGAGAGTCCAGGACTATTCTAAGTTTATTGTAGCCTTTTCCTTTGCTCAAGTCTTGTCCCTCTGGGTTTTCCTAACAAGGTTTTTAATAAGGCAACTATCTTAGAATGGTGGACCTCCAAGGGGGAGTGTTATAGAGATGTGGTTGTCCGCTTTTGAGATATGTACGTGTCACCTCTACCTCTATACTTATCCTTCCTTTTACTATATATATGTTGGATCTTCAGTTCAATCATGTATGGATGAAGTTAATAGAAAGTTTTCCGCTCTCCTCTCTCGTACATATACTCTTGTACTTACACTTTTACACTTACGCAAATAGTGTAGAAATTATAACAAAATTATTTAATAGTGTTAGTTATAAGTTATTTGATCCTAGTGCACGACTTTTGAAGGCAAACAAAGGATGCCATATCTTTACTATTTTAATGCGGCTCTAAATTGGTTAAATTAACTGATTGGAGTTGTCATTGCATAACTAGAGAACCAATGGAGTTGGATATTTCCACCTACATTTTATATGTTCTACGCACCTTTTAAATTTTTTATATGTTCGACTTTTATCCACCATATTCTTAGACTTTCCTTACACCATGCTTGTGGACACGTGTCAATTATCCAAGGGCTAATATTTTGTAACGGTGATCTTCTTTTCATGTAGATCAATATCAGCTTTTGGACCTTTCCATGTAGGCCCACACATTAGTGTAGACAGGGTGTAAGAATAAATTTAATATTAATAAAGAAAAAGTAGGGTGTTACCCTTCAAACGTGGTTCTTTTAGTGATGTTACGTTCACTTAATTGAGCCATGAGAGCTTCTACACTCACCTGGGATTTCTAACCCACTAAACTCACCCGCTTACTTGTCACCAATCTATTATACTATACTATAGGAGAAGTCTTTCTTTGCCACGTGTCTCTCTTACAAGCATTCTTCGTAAATAATGACACATGTCACTCTCTCGAATCTCTTTCTCCTTAAAAATTCTCTCTTTAAAAATTTATAGTAATTATAATCTTAAAACTTGTTAAAAGTAGGAGGTGTATGTATGGCTAGGTGGATGTTCCACCATAAGCCCCTATAAGGAGACTTGACACATCACGATAGATGTGTCAAGCATACATACATCTTATCATCCTATATATACTCCCCACTTTTTGATACAGATGACTAAAAACTCTCCTCACTTATCTCTCGTACACTCTTGTACTAACACTTTACACTTACGTAAATGGTGTGAAAATTATAATACGTTATCAACACGAGTCTCTACCAATCTTTTACAACAAGAAAGTGCCATCGACAATTCGTGATCAACTCGGAGTCTCTTAATCAACCCGAAGTTCTTGGACACCTCTAAAAAATAAAAAATGTATAATCATCATCTTTGTTATTTTGATTATGTCGAATCTAACAAAGCTTGAATTTGAAGCTCTAGATATTTTTGGAGATAATTATCTCGCATGGTTACTTGATGTTGAAATTTATCTCCAATCCAAAGACCTCGGAGATACAATGAAGGAAGGTAATCACGCGACTCTGCAGAGTCGTCCATCTGCTTTAATCTTTCTTCGTCATCATCTTTGTGCTACTTTAAAATCTAAATATTTAACAGTTACAAATTCATTGATCCTTTGAAATGATCTGAAGGATAGGTCTGATCACCTGAAGTTAGTCATACTTCCCAATGCTCAATATAGCTGGCTAAACCTGTGCTTGCAGGATTTTAAATCTGTGGTGGAATATAATTCTGCTTTGTTTAAAATCACCTCACAGTTGAAATTATGTGGTATGACCATCATAGATGAGCTAATGTTTGAGAAGACTTGTACGACATTTTATGCCTCGAATGTGCTCATGCAGCAGCAGTATGAGAGCATCGTTTTAAGAGATATTCTGAGCTAATCTCTTGTCTTCTCGTAGCGGAACAACATAATGAGCTGTTATTGAAAAAGCATGCATCACATCTTACATGTTCTGCATCACTACTAGAAGCACATGCAACGTCTTCTTCTGGACGTAAAAATAGACGTGGTAAGCGTGGTCGATATGGCAAAAAGGGTGGTCATAGTAATTCTACACATGCTCCGTGCCACCGGAAATGAGTAAGTACAGATAAGAATAAATCGAACCCCATAAGCCACCATATGGAGACTTGACACATCACGGTAGATGTGTCAAACATACATGCATCTTATCATCCTATATATACCCCCCACCCTTTGTAACTTATTGATACAGATGAATATAAACTCTCCTAAATTCTCTCTCCTACATACACTCTTGTACTAACACTTTACACTTACGTAAATAGTGTGGAAATTATACATGGTGGCCCACGCAGGTCCAATAGTGCATGTACAAGAGAAAAGAAAGGAGGGTTTTTATTCATCTGTATCAATAAGTTACAAAGGGTGGGGGTATAAATAGGATGATAAGATGCATGCATGCTTGACACATCTACCGTGATGTGTCAAGTCTCCTTATGGTGGCTTATGGTGGAACATACACCTCCTACTTATAACACTCCCCCTTGGATGTCCACCATTCTAAGCTAATTGTCTTGTTAAAAACTTTGCCAGGAAAACCCTAGAGAGACAAAATCTAAGGTAAGGATAAGAGTACAACAAACGTAGAATAGTGCTGGACTCGCATAAGCTGCCTCGTTAAAAACTTTGGCAAGGAAAACCCAGGGGCACAAAACCTTGTCAAAGGAAAAAGAATACAACGCGATAAGGTCTAGTAAGAAAAAATGCTGGCACATAAATACTCCCCCTGATTAAGCATTCCCTCATATTAGTCTGCTAAATGATACATATGTCTCATGCCAATACTATAAATCAGCTTTCTGAATGTCGTTGTTGGCAGAGACTTAATAGATCAACATAATTCTCTCATGATTGTATTTGTTGGATATCAATTTCATGTCTCTTCTAGAGATAGTGAGAATAAAATAGCTTCGACGAGATGTGCTTGGTTTTATCACCTTTGATGTTTGACTTGTGATATGCAAGCAACATTGTTTTCAAAAATAACTGTTGGTACATCAGTGATACAAGGTAAATTGAAAGAGCTTCTGATATGTCTAATCAGTGATCCTTAGCCACACGCATTATCTGTTGGATTCATGCAATGCAATAAGCTCTAAATGATTCGAAGAAGTAGCTGGAAGACTTTGCTTGTTGGATCGCCAAAAAAATGCTGTATCACCACTTGTAAAAACATACCCAGATTAGGAGATAGCTTTATGGGGATCAGAGAGGTATCCATCATCTGTGTAGCCCTTTATTTGTGATCCATTGGATGGATTCTAAGAGTAAAACAATCACATGTCTGTTGTTCCGCGGAGATAACAAAGAATCTGTTTTACACCTGTCTAATGTCTCTTTGTTGGTGCAGAACTAAATCTGGCTAACAAATTTACTGAAAAAGTAATATCAGGTTTAGTACATTGTGCGAGATAATACATCAATGAACCGATCACACTGAGATATGATACTTATGGACCAAGTAGTGCTTCATTTTTCTCCTTTGGGCTAAATGGATCTTTCTCAGCATCGAGAGATCTAAAAACTATATGAGTACTAAACGGATATGCTTTGTCCATATTAAAGCGCTTAAGGACTTTTTCAGTAAACATTGTTTGATGGACAAGAATTCTGCGTGTATTATGCTCGATCTGCAGGCCGAGATTTTGTTTTTCCGAGTTCTTTCATCTCGAATTCTTTTTTCAAGTATTCTACAGCTTTCTTGAGCTCTTCAGGAGTCCCAATTAGATTGATATCATCGACGTATACATCAATGATAGCAAATCCAAATTCTATTTTCTTAATGAATACACATGGACAAATGTGATTGTTGGCATATTCTTCCGTAATCAGATATTGACTAAGGCAAGGCGATTATACCACATTCGCACGGATTGCTTTAATCCGTATAAAGCTCGTTTAAGCTTAGGTGAATACATATGGTGTGGTTTTGCTTCAGGCAATATATATCCTTCAGGGACTTTCATATAGATATATGTATCTAACTTTCCATACAGATATGTTGTAACCACATCTATTAGATGCATGTAGAGTCCTTCTGAGACTACCAGACTTATCAGATATTTGAAAGTAATTGCATCGATAACAGGAGAATATGTTTCTTCATAATCAATCCCAAGTCTCTGCGAGAAACCTTGTGCCACAAGTCGTGCTTTATCGCGAACAATTTCGTTTTTCTCATTGCATTTTCTTACAAATAGCCATTTGTAACCTACATTGTTTAAATTTTTGGGTGTTGGAACTACAGGTCCAAATACTTCACGTTTTGCAAGAGAATTCAATTCAGTTTGGATTGCTTCTTTTTATTTTGACCAATTAATTCTATGTCGACATTCCTCTACAGAGTGTGGCTCAATACCATCATCATCTGCAACAATTCCAGTAGCTACTAAGAATGAGAATCGTCGACAATAGTTTCATTACGATTCCACACCTCTCTAGTGTATGCATAATTTATTGAGATTTCCTCATTGTCATGTACCTATTCCTTTTCAGCAGGTTGTTTATATTCAGGAGTTTGTAACTCTTCAAAAGTTTGTAACTCTTCAGGAGTTATTTCTTTAGAGAGTATGGATCTTGTAATAGCCTCTTTTGGAGTGCTATCTCGCATAAATTTGGATTGACATTTCTGCTTTTGGGGAACAAAATCTTTTGAACCGAGTGGTCGTCCACGCTTCAGGCGTGCTTTAGACGACTCATTTGCTGCAATATTCATAGTTTGTCATGTTGGGACATCACGTCCTACTGGGATAACACGTCCTGCTGGGACAACAATTCGAGTTGGAGCATTTGCAGCAGGTATATGTGACTTAGCCACTTTTGCTGCATCATTGAATGCATCAGGCATTTCATTAGTTATCTTCTGGAACTGAACAATCATCTGCACTTCAATTTCAGATTGATTGGTGCGAGGATCGAGATGAGATAAAGTTGGTGTATTCCAACAAAGATCATGCCGTATTTTAGGCGGCTGATTTCCTGCTCCTAACGGCAGGAAGAGTGTATCATCAAAGTGACAATCCGAAAAACGTGCGGTAAAAACATCACTTGTCAGAGGTTCAAGATATCGAATAATAGAAGGTGAATCAGACCCAACATAAATCCCTAACTGGCGCTGAGGGCCAAACTTTGAGCGTTGTATAGGTGCAATGGGGACTTGTACAGCACAACCAAAAATTCTCATATGCGAAATATTTGGTTGATGCCTTAGAACAAGTTGTAAAGGAGAATACTGATGATATGCAGTAGGACGAAAACGAACTAATGCAGCAGCATGTAAAATGACATGTCCCAATGTAGAAACAAGTAGCTTAGTTCTCATAAGCATAGGTCGAGCAATCAGTTGGAGACGCTTAATAAATGATTCTGCTAGACCATTTTGAGTGTGAACATGAGCAACAGGGTGCTCTACATCAATGCCAACTGATAAGCAATAAGCATCAAAAGCTTGGGATGTAAACTCAACAGCACCATCAAGTCAGATATTCTTGATTGGGTAATCGGAAAAATGTGCACACAATCTAATAATCTGAGCAAGAAGACGTGCAAAAGCAACAATGCGAGTGCATAGAAGGCAAATATGCGACCATTTCACAGAAGCATCTATGAAGACCATAAAGTACTGAAATGATCACGTTGAGGGTGAATAGGACCACAATGTCTCTCTGGAGTCGTTGTAGAAAATCTGATGATTCAATTACAACTTTAGTCGAAGAGGGTTTAAGTATTAGTTTACCCAAAGAACAAGTAGTACAAGTATAGTCTTTGGACGTCAGAAGTTGCTGGTTCTGTAACGGATGTCCCTGTGAGTTCTGAGTTATTCTGCCCCTTATGGTAGAACCTGGGTGACCAAGACGGTCATGACAAAGTATAAATGCTTTTAGGTCATTAAACTTCAGGTTTATGACGGCATATGATTCAATCGTTCTAATTATTGTATGATATAACCCCGAAGAGAGAGCGGGAAGCTTTTCTAATATGTGTTTCTGGCACGATACAAGTGAAGTAATGCATAGATACTCTATATGATGTCCATTGATTGTCTCAAGGTGGTATCCATTACGACTGATATCTTTAAAACTCAACAGATTTCTTCTGGATCTGGATGAATATAAAGCATCGTCGATATGGAGTTTTGTACCACTTGGTAATATGATACTAGCTCTTCCGAAGCCTTCGATCAAACTGGTTATGCCAGTTATAGTAATCACATTAACCTATAATATTTTCAAGGTTGTGAAATATTTAGCATCCGGAAGGATTGTGTGTGTTGTTGCACTATCTGCTAGACATACATCCTCACCACTTATCCTGTGACTGGATAGATTACTGTTGGAATCCATATCCTTTTATGAACAAAAGAGAGAATAAGATAAAAACACACATATGTATATAGATGTATAAAGAAAGTACAAATATATACAAGGAAAAGTAGTACAATGAAAACTCTATTTTGTGTAGACATGCCCATCACCAAATAGTTGATCCAAGTCACCGCCTTCAAGATCATAGAAGACATCATGTAATTCCAGGTGGGTATTTGCCAATGGGCCACTGTTGTAACTAAAGTTTATCTCAGTATTAGCTTCTGGCTTTTTGAGTGAAGACTGGTAAAGATTTACTAGATGTCTCGCTGTATGACAGATACGTGACCAGTGCCAATGCATACCACAACGATAACAGACTTCTTCATAAGTTTTAAGAGGTTTATTCGGCAAACCTCCATGTTTCGTTTCGAAATTGTTCCTCTTCTGGGGCTTCGATCCTGTATCATCTTACTTCTAGTGGTTTGCTTTTGTATCGTCCCACTGCTGGGGGTTCGATGTATTCTTATCCGTATTTTCCTACTTCCAGTGGCACGGAGCATGTCTAGAATTACTGTGACCACCTCTTTTGCCATATCGACCACGCTTACCACGTTTATTTTTACGTCCAGAAAAAGACGTTGCATGTGCTTCTGGCAGTGATGCAGAACCCGTAGGACGTGATGCATGCTTTTTCAATAACAACTCATTATGTTGTTCCGCTACGAGAAGACAAGAGATTAGTTCAGAATATCTCTTAAAACGACGCTCTCGATACTGCTGTTGCAGGAGCACATTCAAGACATAAAATGTCGTACAAGTCTTCTCTAACATTTGCTCATCTGTGATGGTCACACCACATAATTTCAGCTGTGATGTGATTTTAAACAAAGCGGAATTATATTCCGTCACAAATTTAAAATCCTGCAAGCGCAGGTTTAGCCAGTTATATTGAGCATTGGGGAGTATGATCAACTTCAAGTGATCAAACCTATTCTTCAGATCATTCCAAAGGATCAATGGATCTTTAACTGTTAAATATTCAGATTTTAAAGTAGCACAAAGATGATGATGAAAAAAGATTAAAGCAGATGCTTGACTCTACGAGGTTGCGTGATTAACTTCCTTTATTGTATCTTTTAGGTCTTTGGACTGGAGATAAATCTCAACATCAAGTAACCTTGAGAGATAATAATCTCCAGAAATATCTAGAGCTTCAAATTCAAGCTTTGTTAGATTCGACATAATCGAAATAATAAAGACGATGATTATACCTTTTTTATTTTTGTGAGGCGTCCAAGAACTTCATGTTCATCAAGAAACTCCGAGTTCATCACAAATTGTCGAGGGCACTTTATTGTTGTAAGAGATTAGTTGAGAATCGTGTTGATAACTTATTATAATTTTTACACTATTTACGTAAGTGTAAAGTGTTAGTACAAGAGTATATGTACGATAGAGAAGGGAACAGAGTTTTTATTTATCTGTATCAATAAGTGGGGGGTATATATAGGATGATAAGATGCATGTATGCTTGACACATCTACCGTGATGTGTCAAGTCTCCTTATGGTGGCTTATGGTGGAACATCCACCTAGCCATACATACACCTCCTACTTATAACAAAAACAACTAAACTTTCTAATTATAATAAATCTCTTTTTCCCTAAAAATTTTCTCCATAAAAATTTATAGTAATTAAAATTCTAGAACAACTAAACTTTCTAATTATCTAATAAAAGAATTCAATTAAAAAAAAAAACCTGTGCCTTCCATTAGGTATGGGGGCTTGTTAAATTGAGAGAGAGGGGAGCAGTGAGGGTCCACATTATTCATTGCACATTCTCTTTCTAGATTTTATTTGTTCCACATTATAAGATAAGTTTAGTGGGTGAGAATCACGGGTGAGTCTAGAATTTTTCTTGAACCATAAAGTGGCTTACTTAATAACGCGACATCATATGATTGGTGTCTTGACTAGCACATTGATTATGCGCCAAACAAGGCGCCAATCATATCATACCACGTCACTAACCTACTTTTATGTACCTCGTAGGTTGGGAAGCTGATAAAAAAATAAAAAATAGTTGGTTTAGGGTTTAGTACTAAAAAAAGACAACGAAAGGTATAGAAAAGAGAATCCAAAGATTCCCAACTGCTACGATACATTGACTTAAATGCCATGACATTTGGTTATCCAAAATTATTGATCTCATGGCATCCTCTCCATTCATGGCTGCTACCTCTCAATTACAAGATCCAAATAGTACTAGTAGTAGAGATCCATCAAACAGAGAAGAACTAATTACTACTACTATCCATAATCACGATGACGAATCTCATCGTTAACAACAACAAATGTTACTCTCTGATCTTCCCAAAGGCAGCCATGATTGGGGAGTCCGTGATCTTTATCAGTATCAAGCCTTTTGGTGCGCCGCGGAGCAAGTAGAAGCTGTAATGGCATTTCAATGAAACTTTCAAGCCTTCGACACCGATCTAATAATAGCCATGACACCTAGATCAGACACCCTTTGGTTGAAGTCCATAGCCTTTGCCACCATCAACCGCACTCGCTACCCTACGTCTTCTAAACATCACCCCTTATTGGAATTATTTAGTTTAGTAATTCTTTTGTAAGTTAAAAATTATTTTAATTTTATTTCTTGAGTTGTGTCTCTTGGGATACCTTTTAAGGGCCAACAGAGATGTATCTCTATGAATAGATGCCTTTGGTTTATGAAGAGTCATCAAAGACTTTATATAAACCCCTTTCTTCTTGTAGTTTATAATCAAATTTTCAACAAATTTTTGTGAGTCATGTTTTTGAGTGTTGTATGAGAGCACAATAATTGTCAGTTCGCTATGATGTATTGATTTGTAGTGCTGCTTCTGTACAACGCGATCGTTGTATTCTGAAAGATAAACGTCCATATATAGAACCGTCGGCACATAAGCCTCGATAATTTTCAGATAAGTTTTTCTTTTCAATTTATATTGATTTTGTGGTACTCCGATTTTAAGAGTGATTCAATTGTAGCATTGAGGAGCATGAATAGAGATATATTTCCACCCATTCCTAAGATGACACAGTGCTGCCTGCAGCGTGGAAAAGGATAAGCTATTTGCTTTTAATGATTCTTAAATCTTGGAAATACCAAGTAGAGTATTGCAGGATACTCTTAAATAGGCAACCACCTATATGAAGTATGAAGTGGGCCGCTTCTTTGAAAACTTTAAAAAGCCTGAGTTCGTTAAAGCGCTTCATGAATACCGGGAATTGTTCGAGGCCAAAATGAGCACAACCGTAGAACTTCAACAATTATAAGGAGGTGTTATGTGTGTGATCTATTGTCTAGGTTTACATCAACGTCCAATAGTTCAAGACGTTACGTTCACTAATTAGCGAAGTAAATCCGATAGGTTTTCACTAGGAAAGGTTCAAGGCCAAAAGCTACCTTTACTGATGCATATCATTTCCTGTTGTGCGCTCATATGTCTGTCTGTATTGTAAGTCTTTTTCACTCATATGGGGGATTGTTGGAATTATTTAGTTTATTTACTAATTCTTTTTTGAGTGAAAAACTGTTTGTTTTATTTCTTGAGTTATGTCTCTTAGGGGTACCTTTTAAGGGCCGACAGACATGTGTCTCTATGAATAGACACCTTTGGTTTATGAAGAGTCATCAAAGACTCCATATAAACCCCTCTCTTCTTGTAGTTTATAATCAAGTTTTCAACAAATTTTTGTGAGTTGTGTTTTGGAGTAGTGTGTGAGAGCACAGTAATTGTCAGTTCGCTAGGGCGTATAGAGTTGTAGTGTTGTTTCTGTACAACGCGGTCATTGTTTCTTGGGAGACAAACGTCTATGTATAGAACTCTCGACACTGTTGCGGGGACGAATTTGTCTTAAGGACATTGTGTCTAACATAAGCTTCGATCATTTTCAAATAAGTTTTTAGTTTCTGCTTATTTTGATTTTGTGGTAATCCAATTTTTAAGAAACCGAACCCATATTTTCCAACACCCATTGCTTACCACTTTATCTCATGACCTTGTTCCATTTCTTGAGTATAAGCCGAATTATGGGGCGAATTGTCTTCCACTTGAAGATTCCACCAACATTCTTTGCTTGAATCCATCAAGAATACTACATTAAATTGAAAAGTTGTGTATTTTTGTAGGCACTGTAAGTACAATTTCATTTCTCTCTGGAATCTTTTTAGAGATTTTTAGGGGTTCGTCCCACTTGTATGTTCTAATTAGGGGTTAGTCCCTTTTTTCTAACTTTTGACATTACTCCCACTTCCGTTTACTCACCGTTAAGGGGCATGTGTGTGTGTGCAACACGTGTGGTATGTAAACCAAAATACCCCTCACATGTTAAGTACGTGAGGGACTCATGTTCTTTTTATATTATTTACCCAAATTACCCCTGTTTTGATTGAAAGGTTCATCAAAGTGATTCTACAATCACAATTGATCCTAAATTATGACCGTTTTCCAACAGTCATATCTTCTTCCCCAAACCCTATATAACATACACCACCCTAATTTAAATCTATACAAAAGAATAATAAAATCAAACTAAAACAATACAAGGGTTGAATAAGATTGAAGCTTCTTGGACTTTCCTCAAAGTTTTCTCATATTCTCACTACTTGTTTGACTTAGGATCGAAAGCATAAGAATGGGTGGTGGTGGAGAATCAAGCTTATGCTCTAAAGTATATAATGGGTTGTTGTTCCTTTTTATGTATACCCTAGTCTTTAGTTAGTTGTAGTCGTTTCACCATTAATAGAGGTGGAGCACGCAGGAGGGACTTAACCCTAAATTTATTATTTATAGAAGGGAGTTACATCAAATTATAGTATTAACAGTAAGGAGTTATGTTGAATTATATAATCTGTGTTAAACTCATTTTCTAAGCTTTATGATTGTTTCCTTTTCTCAATGTCAAGTTGGTAAGTCCGAAACAAAATCAAAAGAACAGTATAACATCAAGAAACATAAATAACTCAAAATTTTTGGTTCAGTTTTTCAGAAACATGATCAAAAGCACCATAAATCAAAATTTCTTGCAAATATTCAAGCTTTTGGTGCAACCCATCACCAAAGAGTTCTATGTGTTTTCATCTTCTCCAAATAGAGCACAACACAAGGGTTGAGTGAACTTACCGGTTCAATTCGACGCCTTTACTCATGGGTGTGCTTTCACTAAAATCAGCCCACACTATTGTCTTCACCACCTTCGAATCTATCAAAACCCTCTCAACTTCAGTAACAACAAAACACATATCGTTTTGGTGAAGAAGCCATACTCTAACCATTCGATCAAAACATGGGTAATTTGGGCAAAAATAAAAAAAAAGAACTTAAGTCCCTCACATGCTTGACACATGAGGGGTAAATTTGTCAAAGTTCTACATGTGTTGCACACACACACGCCACTTATGGTTAGTAAAAGGAAGTGAGAGTAATGTCAAAAGTTTGAAAAAAAAAGGGACTAACCTCTAATTAGAACATGCAAGTGGAACGAACCCCTAAAAATCTCATCTTTTTCACATGGTGTCACCTAACAACATGTCCACTTGAAGAAGCTTTGGATTTGTTCTGCAATGGAGTATCAATATTTGGTCCTTTCTGGAATCATGTACTTAGGTACTGGAAGGAGAGCTCAGAGAAGCCTTAAAAGGTGTTGTTTATAAAGTATGAAGATTTGAAGAAGGAACCCAAGTCACATTTAAAGAGATTGGCAGAATTCTTGGGTCATCCTTTCTCAGCAGAGGAAGAGAGACAAGGTGTGATTGAAGAGGTATTAAGATTATGTAGTTTTGAACACTTGAGGAATTTGGATGTGAACAAGAACGGAAAGCCGGCGCTACACAAACTGGAAACGAAGATATATTTTAGGAAAGGTGAAGTTGGGGATTGGAAGAATTACTGGACACCAGAACGGTGGAACAACTAGACCGGCTCATCGAGGAGAAGTTTAATGGTTCTGGATTGGTGTTTCAAGATTGTCTTGATTTAGAATGGGCAGTTCAAGCTCATCCTGACCAATTCAAAATTGGCAATTTCTCATCAGTACTAGATACTAGTTCAGATATGTATGGATTCCCTTTTTCTTCAATAATTGTATACCCATTGGCTCATTATAAAATGACTACTAGTGATAACTCATGGTTTTAGCACGATCCACAATTCGTTTCGAGATTTCGTCTTCTAAACTTTGCTCTAGCATATGTTAGTTGGCGTTTTTTGTGCATTCAACGCATATGTCTAAATGACTTAGGCATGTTGACCATATATCGTTTGTATCTACTTAACACCCAAAATACTTTTTATTTTCCTTCTAAATTTTGGTATTGATAATTGATCTCATTTTGAAGATCTTTCGCAAATGTTTTTCAAAAATATAAATTTTTTCACAAAGCCACAAAACCTCAGCCCTTAGATCAACCTCATGTGGACCCCACAAGAGCCTGTACACATAACATGTATATATAAGCAGTGGCGAAGGCAGGTGGGGTCCCATGGGGGCACGTGCCCCCATGGGATTTTTGAAATTAATTAGTAAGATAGATGTCTTACTTGGAGTAAAACTCTAAAATAATTTAAAATTTCTAGTAAATTGAAGGACCCATGTAATATTAATGGCCTATTTTTAAGCATTATATTTTTTTCTGCGGATTTGGTTGTAAAGTGGGATGTTGTTATTTCTACCATAAATCCGTTGTAAGTCATGTGCGTAATCTTGATGCAACCTCTGCACCCTTTTCAATATATAATCATTTTTCCCTAAAAAAAAATATTGTTAATCTAATAATTATTATTCAAAGGTTTCGATTAAGTGTTGTTAAACTAATCTAGGATTATTTTAAATTTACTATTTGTTTGTTCTAACATAGGGTTTTTTTATTGATTAAAATTCAGTTTAGATTTTTTAATTTTTTTATTTTGATCTTTAAATAATAATAAATTTTTTTATAAAATAAATCTTCAAACTAGTGCCATCACCATCGATTTACTAACAGTACGTACCCGAATCTTTAATAGTTCAATATCTACTTTGTGCCCCCATGGTGATGAATTCCTGACTTCGTATATAAGGCTCTAAGCCGATCTAGACTCTTATATCTTATAACCATGGCGTTTTATTATATAGAATATATATTTCTTTTTTTTTTCATCTTAATATCATTTCTCCATTCAATTGATCCGTCTCTACTAACCATGAAGTTGAGAATAAGTTGGGATCCTGTAACACAAGCTTTAATAAAGGGTTTGCTTTGGACAAAGGTTTTCAACCCTTCATTCATCCATGGTTTAAAATATGTTGATAAATGATCTTTATTATCACTTCTTAAATAAAGGGAATACATCAGCGACCAGATGATAGCATCCATTTGTAAAATGGTTTTTGTCAACAGCGTTGCTATTGGGATCGAAAGGTTTCATACAATAAAACTCTTGGAGGGTGGAGATGATGTATGTCCTCTTACAACTAAAAACCCTATCAATCCCAATAACTTTTTCTTTTTGTCAAAATCCTTAGTTAAAAGTTGGTGTCGTAAGGATCTCGATCTGTAAATTAGGAGGTTGGTTCCCCTCACATCGTTATAATGCTATCACCACTACAGTGGCCTTTAGGTACAAATGGAGATGAACTAAGGGCTGATTTTGTTTTTGTGAGAATGTTCTCCACACTATGTAGATCATCTTCACCAAAAATCAGCCTACTTAAGAACTTGTAACTCCATCATCCATTGATGTAATTTAATCGTAAAAAAAAAATGAATCAATTACCGTAGATTTTTTAGAACTGGATGACAGGGTTATAAGTGTTATTAATAGAGGATTCAAAATGGATGAGGATGGCTTTGTTAGGGGAGTGGACCAAAATGGATAAATCAGCTTTAGTTTTATTAGAGGGGAATTCTTCAACCCTACCGATATTTACACCCCACCAAGCCCACTAAAAATACATCACACCCCTACCATCATCTCCATCTCCATTCTCCACCACCACCACTACTGCCATCGCCACCGCTGACAACCATGACCGTACCCAACAAAAGAAACCCCTCCTCCAACATCACCACCATCATCAACACCATCTCCACCACCCCACCTCCTCCACCATCACCATCATCTTCCCATCGTGATCACCACCACCCCACTCCATCGCCATCATAGTAAGATTAGATATCAGAGAGAAGGGAGAGAGAGAGAGATGACCTGGAACAAATTCCCGAGTCATCTACTCATCCCATCGATGGGATGGGATGTGAAGAGGGGGTAATGACGGTGGGGGGAAGGAAGGAGAAAAAAACAAAAAAAAAAATTCTAAACTGAGTTGTTGAGGACGATGGTGTGAGTCAGTGGTGACCGGCGGTGGAATGGGGTGTATTTTCTTATTTTGGTGGGGTGTAATTATTTAAAGAGGAGAACTCCTCTCTAGTAAAATGAGCTACAAGTTGAATGGGAGATTTTGGGCTCAAATCCCATTTAACCAAGCCATACCCCATCTATTTTGTTTCCTCTATTAAGAGACTGTTTTAGAAGATTGTTGTTATTGGGGCTCCCTAGTTTGGATGGGTGGCTCGCCCGGTTAAGAGGCACCCCAAAATTTACAAATTGGTTAGGGGGAGGATCAGTTTTACTAGGGGGTACTTCTCATTTTTTCTTTTCACCCCACCACTCCCACCTAAATACTCACCACCATCACTACAACCATCTCCACCACCATTGCCACAACCATGCCAGCACCACCACACTACCACACCAACTTCACAACCTCACTCGCTCCACCACCATTGCCGACGCTTTAGAGAGAAAAAAATGAGAAGGGAGATCTGGAGAGAGAGAGGGATCTAGAGAGAGGGGATATGGATTTAAACAAAAAAAATTGATTTTTCAACACTAACCAACGTCACCGGCGTTCAAAATTCGACAATACAGAGTAGCATTTTTAAACAAAATTCGACAGGTTCCTGTCGAAAAATAAAATACATTTCTACAGGTCCTTGTTGATTTTGTTTTCAACAGGAACCTGTCGAAAATATATTTTTATTTTTTACTAGGAAACTGTCGAATTTTGTTTGATTTTTCAACAGAAACTTGTCAAAAATGTTTTGATTTTTCGACTTTATATTGTTGAATTTTTACCGTCGTCTTCATCATCTTAGCTAAATTTGATTTTTAAGTTCTAGATAGAGAAAGAAGAAAGGGAGAAAAGATATAGAGAAAGAGAAAGAGATAAAGTACTAAGAATAAGAGAGGGAAGATGATAGTGATGGTGGTGCTGGTGTTGGGTGGTGTGGTGCTAGAGGTGGAGGGAGTGATAGTGGTGGGGTGTAGTTATTGGTGGGGTGTGTTTAGTTGTATTTAGTGAATGGAGTCCTCCTAGGAAAAACATAAGGTTGAGGGGAAGGTTCAAACTTGGGCTTTAAGCCCAAATTTTGAGCATGCCCCCCAACCAAAAGGAAAGCCTCAATAACAACAGTCTTTTAGAATGAGTTGATCTTTGGTGATCATCCTCATCCAAAACTAGCCTTTGATTAATCTTTTATTTGGGCCCCACAGGGTCATTCAACCAAGTGATCTAACAGTCATGGTAGAACTTTATCAAAAAAAAGAAAAGAAAAGAAACGGTGATGGTAGAATAACGTTTGTTTTCCGTGACTAGTTACATCCGCGTATCTTTGGGCATGAGTGTGAAACAGTGAAAGAAATAAATCCTGACACCATCACCAGATCACAATCTTCTTTAATTAAACCAATCCAAATCCATAGTAAAACAAGTGATGAGATTACAAATTCGATAATGCTAGGGTTACAGCAGAAACCCACAAAAAGTACTATCGAAGCAAACGTGGAAGTTCATCTGGCGCCTCCGTCTTGTGCGGCTTTTAGACTTTGTTTCTTTTCAACAAACTAAGACACGAAATTCTAGATTCTATTTTTGGGTATTACCAACCGTTGATAAAAAAACCCAAATCAACAATTAAAATCTTTGAACTTCATCTCTTACAACCTACAACCTAAAGCCAAATCGGAAACATAAAATTTTGAGGATTCCCTTTCTCTGGACGACCGGCGACCTAGGGCAGCAAAAAGATTTCTTAGCTGCCGCTCTCCAGCAAGGTATAACGTTACATCCGGTTGTGATTTCTCTTATCTTCTCTTCTTCCTCATCTCCAAATAAATAAATAAAAACTTCAAAAACTCATTTATTAAACCCTCCATCTAGTTATTTGGTGAGTTTGTTTTCTATTAGCAAATTCATTTTTCAATAGGGTATTAATCAATTAATTAATTAATGAATGGTTGGGCTCGTTTGATCTAGTTGATGATACATAGATTAATCTTGTTGTTAACCCAACCTTGTTGCTTTCTTGAACTTTGTTGATCTTTGAACTTTCTAAGTTAGGAACATCCTTCTCTGCTCTGTAGAGATGTCAAAAAGTGGATTGTTTTAAAGTTCTCCCATACTGCTGCCCTTGCACCCCCTGTGCAATCAGACCACCACCACCACCAAGTAAGATACGATGGATTGAAACCCATAAACTCACGATTTCACATTTAAGTAATTTGAGGTAAAGGCTTGACCAGAAGTTTACTTGTTTCTTTAATTTTTCTGGAAAGCACTATATCAGTGTTTCTGTGATACTTCATTGTAGGAGATTCGTCACCAGTGATCGTCAAAAGGAAATCCTCAAATTTTTCGATTTTAGATTTGGCTTTAGGTTGTAAGAGAGATGCCATTAAAAGATTTTTAATCTCAGCCATGATTTGGGTACTTTCAACGGTTGGTAATAAGGCCAAATAACAGTCTATGATTCCGTGCTTGAGTTGTTGGAAAGAAAAAAGAAATTGAAAAGTGCCAACGAGGCAGCATTACCGCACAAGATTAAGGTGCCAGATGGACCTCCACATCTGCTTCTATAGAAGCTTCTGTAGGTTTCTGCTGTAACCCTAGCATTACCCTTACAAATTACAGCCGGTCAACAAGCGTTTTATATTTTCAAAATTAAATACCACCAAATCTAATAATCAAATAAAACAAAACAAATTCAATTCAAAGTGAAGGTAATTAGGTAGGGGTCAGGTTATATAACCCCCTTATATAACCCCTCACATGTGGGGCCCACATGTAATGCATCGAAGGGCTGATTTTTGGAGAGAATGATTAACATGACGAGGAGAACATAGTTGCCAGAAATCAGCCTGATCAGAAACTTCTAATCTCAAATCTACCCGTTTTAAATCAACGATCAAAATAAAAGTTTAAAACTTGCATATTTTTTAAGGGCTAATTTGAGGGGGTTAGAAGTTTTAGAACGAGCTGATTTTTTAACATGATGAAACACATACTGAGGAGAACATCCTCTCCAAAAATAAGCCCCTAGATGCATTACATGTGGACCCCACAGGCAAGGGATTATATAAGGGGGCTATATAACCTGACCCGTATGTAAATAATACTTTATAGAATAATACATTAAGGTATTCTTTTGTTCCTGATCCAAAACTAAGTAATTCATGTTCATCCCCGAACTCAAAAAGATAAATCTCTACAACGAGAACGAGGTTTTATTAAAAATAAAAATAAAAATCTAGGAGAGCGACGTAAACCTAAACTCTAACGGTTGGGGCGACCCAATTAAGGCCCAGTGGCAGCTGCCCCCACTCAAATAGTAAATGATCGGTGAGGGCATCTAATAACAAATATTTGGTGAGATTTCCAATATGCTTACAAAATAAACAATCTAAAAATATTTTTTTTTAATTTATAGAATTTTAATTAGCACCTACAAGAACCGTGAATTTTTGCATTTGCGAATATTCATGGTGTACCAAGCAGGGCCTAAAAGGTAATCGACAATTAGACATGTGTTATGATTTCTAAACACAAGATATAAATACAAGTACAAGATGATATACAAGAGAAGCGGAGAGATTTCTTATTCACTGATATTCGTACAACTTATCTCACTCAAACCTAACAAATATATAGAAGAGAATGCATGTGAGGGAGGCACCCTCACATGACACCTATAAAGGTCGTGTCAATATGCATGTCAAATATACGGTGGATCAGCCACTGACATGAACCCTGATAAAGATCAACTAGATGCTCGGCCGTATAACAATTACGCATTAGGTGTTCTTTCATGCCACAACGATAGCAGGTTACATCTTTAGGGGGTTTATTCTGCCAACCTCTCCCGTTTCCTTGCTTCGTTTCAATATTATCCCTTTTCTGGAGATCAACGTATCTCTCTTCTAGGGATTTTGTGTGACATTATCTGTACCATTCCACTTCTTGGAATTATACTGTGGGTAGCGTCTACCGCGCCCACTGTTATAACTATGTCATCTACGTCCATGTCCTGAAGCAGTCACAACATAAGCTTCAGGTACAGACGTCAAACCAGTAGGACGAGATTCATGGTTCAGTAATAACAACTCGTTATTTTTCTCGGCAACAAGAAGGCAGGAGATTAACTCCGAATATTTCAGAAACCTACGCTCTCTATATTGCTGCTGCAAAAGCACATTAGAGGCTGATTGGTAGTGATTTTATCACTCAATAATATTTATACCGCAATCGCACGGTTGTCTATTGAGACAACGGCAAGTACGGGTCGATCCACAAGGATTAAGGAATAAGTAAAATTAACTTAATTAAGGTTGATCAATTTTTAATTGATTTGAAGCAAATGAAATAACTAAATAAAAATTTCACAAAAATCAGAAGAACTAGGATTTAAGATTCCACTAATTATATGCATACCACAATTTAAACTCTCTAATCTCCCTTCAATTATAACTCAAACCCAATACAAATTATGTAATAGATTCGGAAAATATTTTCATTAATATTTAAAATAACCAAGGAAATAATATGATTTTCTTCACTTTTAAAAAAAAACAACTCCAATAATTAATTGTCAAAGTTAAGCATATAATATCAAAACAATAGTTAAGCATATTATATCAAATCTAAGCACAATTAATAAAGGTGTATGTACTAATTTCATTAAGAAGCAAAAGTGTAATAAATAATATTACAAGAAGACAAATCATTTTAGCTAAAAATAATTATTAAGGGAGATTAAGATTAAGATTAAATATCATGGCATGCACATAACTAGCTTCCTCTTTAATCCTAGAAAAGAAATTTAGCTAGACATAACTCTAAAATTAATAACAAAATAAGTATTCATTGATGAAAATCTTAAAGAACTTACAAAATTACTACACTCCCAAAATATCTTTCTTCATACAATTCTCTAACTCTCTACAATTCCTCCCTTCTTCCCCCCTTTCTCTTCTTCATTCTCCCCCTTTTATAGATTTCTTCCCACTTAAATTCTTTAAGTAAAATAAATAAAATTAGCAAGTGGGAGGTATTGGATGGTGGGGATATTGATAATTAATTTGGTATTGGATGATTTGTAAGGCTTATGTGGTTTGACATCATGATGATGTCATTAAGATCATTTTTGCCTTCTTTGTTTCATTAGTGATTAAACTCCAATCTTTGACCAATTTTGACTGCCTTTGACTGAATTGACTTGGTCATCATGTGCCATTTGCATGTACTCTCATGGTGCCTCTGATAGATTTGTGGGGTGCTTTTAATAAATTTGGCTAATTGAACCAAATTTTACAATTGAAGCATTTGAATTCTATTTATCTGCAAAAACATAAAAATCATTAAAAATAATATACAATTGAATACTAGCTAATATAAATTGAGGGATAAATATGTAATAATTATGCACTCAACATAGGCGGAAAAGTGCAGAAGGTTTTCTCCAACAGCTGCTCATCAGTAATAGTATCACCACACAGCCTCAGGTGTGAGGTTATTCTGAATAAAGCCGAGTTATAATCTGTTACTGATTTGAAGTCCTGCAAACGAAGGTTCCTCCAATTATTCAGAGCAATAGGATGTACGACCATCGATAAGTGACCATATCTCTTCTTTAAACAATTCCAGAGGACTAACGGATCTTTCACCGTCAAATATTCTGATTTCAGTCCTCATGGAGATGATGACGAAGGAAAATAGTAGCAGCAGCGAGACTCTGCTTGGTCTGGTGGGCTGATTTCCTTCTCTTATAGTTTCTCTGAGTTCTCTAGACTCGAGATGTAGTTCCGCATCCCGAACCCAAGAAAGATAGTTATTTCCAGAAATATCTAGAGCTTCAAATTCAAGCTTTGTTAGATTCGACATTTGAAAACAAAACTACACAAGTATACCTTTTTGATTTTGTGAGATGTCTAAAAGCTTCGGGTTGATCACAAAATATCGAGGTCTCGATCTTGTTGTATGAGAGTGGTAGAGACTCGTGCTGATAACGTGTTATTATTTCTACACACAAGATATAAATACAAGTTCAAGAGGATATACGAGAGAAGTGGAGAGATTTCTTATTCACTGATTTTCGTACAACTTCATATATCAACGTACAACTTAGCTCACTTAAACCTAACAAATATATAGAAGAGAATGCATGTGAGAGAGGCACCCTCACATGACACCTATAAAGGCCGTGTCTATATGCATGTCAAATATGAGAACGGATATATGGCCCCTCCTATATGGCCCAATCTTGAGTACTCAATCTGAACCGTTAGTTCTGGGTTAGGTGTACGATGAGATTGGTTGCTGACATGGCAAGAAAAGTGTTTAGTTTGCTAACCCAGAATTAACGGCTTGACTCCCTCGAAAACCTCACCAACGTCATATCGAAACCAAATTTCTCTTTTCTTCTCTCTTTCTTCTCTTTCTTCTCTCTTTCTTCTCCTCTACCCCAAACGAAGAACATGTTGAACCAGCAGAGAAGATGTCGACTTGAGATCTGAGACGGCGAACCTTCAGGCCCTCCGACTGACGACTTTTCTTCTCCATTTCAAGGTATTTCTTCTCCCTTCTATCCTTTTCACTTTGTTTTCCATTTTTTTCTAACCCTAGATCCCATTTTTTTCCTAACCTTAGATCCATTTTTTTATAAGATTTGAACAGATTTTGACCCTTGATTGCATTCATCTGATGATTTAAACTGGCGGAAAATTATCGTTCTTCACCAGGTCGTAACTGAAAGGGCCTTGTCAACAATTTTTAACTGTAAATGATTGCACTAAAAAGACATAATCTTTTATCCAAAACCTTGAATAGAAAAAAGAAAAAGAAAAAAAAAGAATGGATAAGAAAAGAAACAAGGGGGAATAATCTCATATATATAATGATTATTTTATTATGATCTTATTTATAAATCCAATACATGAATTATTAAACGGAAAATGAGTAGAATGCCCTTGCATGGGAAGAAAACTGACGTGGAGGACAACCTTTTTTTATGCACGAACAATCCTCGGCACATGTTAGCACGATGCAAAAAGACGAAAAAACCATCTGCTCTGTAATGACCCAAAATAATTTAGTTGACCGATCAATGTCAAGTCGAGTCAAATTGAGTCTAGTCCAATACCTTGACCACGATAACCAATTAATTATTAAAATAATTAAGCTTAGTGTTTAAATAATTAAACTTGCGATTAAATAATGAGATTTTTATCAGAAGCTTATTTGAAGAATCTAACCATACGAATGGATAGATGTCGAAAAGTTATTGAATTTCGACTACTCACGTGCGAAAATCGGATACCGGATGAGCCCGATACGAAGCCCGGAACTCGATTTTGGCTGAGGTCAACACTTACTGCGATTTTGACCAGGTTTATGACTTTAAAGAAACAATAACAGACCCGCGACTCGTTACTGCTGTCCGACCTGCTAAAGTTTACCCCTAAACCCACCTTTGTATATGGTGTATACAAAATTTAGGTATGTGATCATACAACAAAGTGTCCCCTTATATCTATCCTTAACCAACTTGAATTTCTCTTTTAACTCCACATTTTTCCATTCAGTTCTTAAAACCAAAACAGATCAATAGAGAGAGAGAGAGAGCTAGTGAGAGATGATGGAGAAAAAGAAAGAAAGAAAGAAGATAGAAGAAAAGAGAAGGAGGGAGAGATCGTGAGAGAGGCTGTTAGAGGGGGAGAGGAAGAAGACAGCAGCAGCAGCAGCAGCTGCTGCTGTCCACATTTGTAAAGAAGAAGAACAGCTGCCGGCAGCAGCTGTTCCAGCAGAAGAAGAAGAAGAAGGAGAGGAAGGAAGGAGGAAGAAGGAGAAGAAGGAAGAAAGAAAGAAGGAAGAGGAAGAAAGGGAACTCAGCCCATTCTTCCCCTCTTATTCTTCCTGTTTGGGGTAATTTTCTAACACTAAAACTCCAAAATTTCTGCTGATTTCTTTGTGTAAAGATTTAGGGTTTTACTCCACTCACCCCTATGATGTAGATCTTGATGAGAAATAGCTCAAAGGTGGAAAAG
>MVGT01001155.1:320673-356655 GCA_002174775.1 Macleaya cordata | reverse complement strand
TTGGTGCATATACGAAAAAAGTACGTACATGTCACTTTCTCTCTTGATATATGTCAAAAAAGAGACATTTGTATCACCCTTCTGATATTTTTTGCCCCAAAATCTTTATATGCATGAAACATAAATATATGGGCTTTGGACTTAATCTTCATGTACAAATTCTTTTTTAAATAAATCATAAATCCCTAAAAAATTCCTTTAATTGTGAAGTAGAGGCCGATCTCATGATCAGGCGGTTGTCGGGTGCCTAACACCTTTCCGACCCGTACCAGGATTCCCTTACTTTGAATCTCTAAATGCAGACCATTCATGGATAATCGCTATATTTTTTGAAAAATTTAGAAATAGGTGATTTTTTCCAAATCTCGGTTCCTGATTCCCATTTAAGCAGGCGACGACTCATAATCTTTATATCCGCCTTCGTGGGGGAATCTTTGTCCGTTTTTCCGACCCCCCCATTTTCTTATGGCGGAGAGCGGTGGAGAGGGATGAAAATTCACGGTTCCACAATGGGTTTAAAGGAGACATTTGATTGTTTATAGTGCAAGTGAGAGATTATCGGGGTTGCCGTAAAAATAACATATCTGACATCTATAGTTACTTGATTTTTTAATAAATTTATCATATTTAATATGCATGGTGAGATTATTATTTTCAATGAGTTATTCATATACAAGTTTTTGCATATAGAGAGATATAATTCATTGATGAATGTTTTGTTCGTAGTCTGGATAACTTCACGTTGTCTGGAAGATTATAATATACTAAAGTCAATCACGTAAGTGATGTGGTGTATCTCCATCACAGAAGTGGAGACTTCTAGACTTGTATATTGATGTATTTAGAATATATTAAACTTGATCATCAAAATACTTTATATTTTATGTCAGCATGTTTAAAATATTAGGTACACTACTATAGGTAAATGTTCTTAATCATGAGAATATGTATATACCCTATAAGTTGGTGACAGTTATTTTGTTTTGCAAATAGTAAGGTCAATCGACAAGAACGTGATCCAATATTTTGATAAAAACGGATGGTTGTGATTTCTTAGTAGGATTATAATATTCAACATGGAATCCACTCCTAAGATATTGACCTAAGTCAATGCATGGAATATTATTTTAAACTGGCCAGTGATCTTCTAAAATGTTTAGAAGATTATTAGAATAAATATCATTAATAATGCATTTGATGGCTAAGAATAAATAAGTAATAACCCTGATGGTGTTGACTTGTAAATGTTACAAAGCTAAAGGGTTCTTAAGAATATCAGATATTGTGGAGGGACTATTTATAAATTAAGTAGTGGGAGGGCTTTTAAATAAATTCTACCTAATCTGGAGAGTTCAGTCACAAGTCCTTGGTGGACCAACTTGTGATTATTATTTTAATTTTTAATTTTATAAAAGTTATAAAAGAATTAGAAAGTTAAAATAATTAGCCAGTTTTAAGTGGGGCTCAGTTATGATCTAATTAGAAGTAAAATTATAGTAGGAGTGGGCCTCCCTAATTATAAATAAGGGAGGAGTGATTTCTCCATGAACCACCCTTTGGAGAAATCGTTTTCTCCCTCCCTCTCCCTATTTTGCCTTCTACTTATTTCTTAACAGATTCTGAAAAACCATAGCCTCTATTACTACTCAAACTAGGGTTTGGTTTCAAGATCAAAGGAGAAATAAGAAGGGTGATCTGTTCCGGTGGATTGAAGAAGAAAGAGGAGAGCTTTGGTATAGTACCAACATCAACCACACTTCAAAGGTAACAATTCTTTCAACCTGCTTAGATCCCTAACAATGATTAAGAAATAAAGGGGATCAAAGAAAAGTTTTAAACTAATTTTATTCTGCTGCCAGTTTATTTTCAAAAATCCTAGGATCCCTAACAGATATTGGAAAAGCTATTTTGGATGGAGATGAAGCAATTTTGAATGGAAGGAAATCAATTTTGTTGGGTCTTCAAGCCAATATATTTTGGATAGATAGGAAGTTCAGATTATCTCTCTTTTAAACCTAGAAAAATAACCCAGAACCACTAACAACACCTCTACTTACCCCTACCCACAAGACCAAATTGAGAGAGAGCTCTCAATCTCTCTCTAGATCTCGATACTCTCTATTGATGGTGGAAGTGGAGGGTTTATTCTTTTTCCCCTAAAAATTGTACAATATGGAAATTTTACACTAAACCCTCATGACTTCCTTAAATCTTTTCCACGATTTTCTCCTTCTTCATTGTCTTTAAATTCTCTCTTTACCATTAATAATTTTTTTCTTCGTGCATTCAATTAAAAATTTAAAACTACTAAAATTACTTTATTTTTCTATGATATTCTTCTATGCACGTGCAGAACGCTTGTAGATAATAAAGAGAATATCTTCACATAAATCATTTTGCCCGATATAATAGGGGTCAATGATGGGAGTGTAATGTGGTGTTCTAATTGGGGAGCAATATCTTGGTGTGCCTCTTTCATCGATAAATCTAAAGTTAAATGTTTTGAACCTATTCTTCTTGATTTCCAAAATCAACTAAAAAATAGAAGGAAAGCTCCTCTCCCAAGCTGGTCGTTCGACTCCTTACTGGTGTTCCCATTCACCAAATGACTTATTTTTCTCTTCCCAAAAGCCTTATATCTTCTCTCTCAAATATTCAAAGGGACTTTGGGTGGGGAAAACTTGAGCAACCTAAAGGTTTATATCTCAAATCTTGGCTTTCTTTATACAATAATTTTGCTCAATTATCTCGTATTAGTTGGAGATTAATCAATTGAATAAAGTTTCTATATGGGAATAATTGTTAAGCAGCTCCCCTTGAAGAAAGAGAACCTCTGAAACCCTAGCTTTGACCGGGCAGCGCAAAATCCAGATCTAGATTTTGCGCCCCCAGTACTTCGTGTGTCTAGCCCGGTAACCCATCTCTCTCTCTTGTTTCTCCCTGTACCCCCTTCTCTCACCTGGAAACCCATCCCTCCCCTCTCTCTAGTTTCCCCTCCCCCTCCATTGTTCTTTTTGGAATCTAGATCTGAATACCTTTTCAGATCTGGCATCCTACCCATCTTTCTTTCTCTCATTCTCCTAGTTACTCCGAGGGTCAGATCTGATCTGTGTAAGATCCTCTTTTGTTTTCCATCAAGATTTAGATCCCTTCGCCGGAGCTCTTGAGTCTCCGGCGAAAGGTTTCCAACTTTTGTCTTCTTCTTATTGATGGCTTTTCCTTGCATTTATGGCACTTTTTCGTCGCCTCTATGGCGCCTCCGTTTCGCTTTTTGGCGATTTTTATTTCTTTTGTTTAATGTTGATGTAGTTTTGTTCGAATCCAGTGCGATTATTAGCAGATCTGGTGTTTGGACGGTCATGATCGACAATTACTGGATTCTTTATCGACAGATCGGATGTCTCACCTCGTATCAGATGCACAAGGCTTTGGGCTCATCTCTCCCTGCTATTTATATGGGAGAACCTCTTCGTTTGGAAGCAAATTCATCAATTTGGTCAGACATTGTGCTGTACACCATTTTATTCGACTCGGTTCGATTATTTCCTTGTGTTCTGCATGATTTCTCTATTGTACTTGATGTATCTTCAGTTCTTTATGTATGTGAGCTTTTTTCATCAATGAATTAATTGGGGTTTACTCATTTATTAAAAAAAAAAAGTTGGAGATTAATCAATCAACCCAACCTTCTTTGGGATCGTATTTTAAAAAATAAGTATTTTCCAAACTGTCATTCCCTCTCTAATAATATTAAAAATTCTGGATCTTGGATATGGAATTATATTCCTAAGGGTCTTTCTAATATCAAAAAATATTATATCTGGGAAGTGGGGGATGGCTTTCATGTCAATATTTGGACAGACCCTTGGATTGACTGCTCCCCTCCTCCTATCATCCCCCTTACTTCTTCTGTTAGTAATGATATGATTAGCCAACCTCAGAAGGTTAGTGATCTTATCACAATGGAACATTGATACTCTCAAAAAATATTTCTCACCTTCTACTATTAATAAAATTCTCTGTATAAGACTATCTCTTCTTAGAATTGATCAAATCGGATGGAATTTAGAAAAGTCAGGCTAATATTCTGTTAAGTCACTTTACAACAAATTCAGTGTATCAAATTCATTACACCCTAATCTTTATCTTTCCTCTTTCAATTGGGCACAACTTTGAAAAATTAATACTTCTCCTAAGGTTTGTTTGTTTATAAATGCCTCGATAATATGTTACCTACCAAAGATAAAATTGCCTCTATTATAAGTCTCCGTGATACATCTTGCCCTCTTTGTCAATGAATCTTCAAAAAATTTATTAATGGAATATGCTTATACAAGTGTTGTTTGGTTTCTATCTCCTTTTTCCCTTTTCTCTATAATGATTATCTACATATATATAAATGATTGGATTTTAAGTTGGTTTAAACCACCTTTTGGTTGGAATAACTCTTTGACTAAATGGGATGCCTTATGTGCTACTTAGTGTTGGTTCATTTAGAAGATTAGGTGTAAAGTGGTCATTGAAAAAACATATGATTCTCCTACTCAAACAAGTAAGAAGATTTATAATTATTTAAAGCTTTACTCTACCAATAAGGATTCTTCTTTATCCGTTACTAGTACTTTACCTAGTAATAGATCTCTTCACCAACATTGGATACCGCCTGATATAGGAGTTCCAAAGCTTAACTTTGATGCCTCCTTTATCACTAAGGATATTGTTGCAGGAATAGGATTAGTTTTACGTGATTGTTTGGGTGTGTGTAGGGCAACAACGTTTTTGCCATGTCGAGCGACTAGTGCTGAAGAGGCTGAAGGGTTGGCTGCTCGTGAAGCAGTTTTATGGGCAAAAGACATGAGATTCCTCATATCATCATAGAAGGAGATGCTCATTCAATCAATCGACAACTTAATGGAGATCTAATGACCTTAGGATGACGTACATAAGCTCATCTTCGTGATGCTCATACTTTATTATCTAGTTTTTCTTCTTATAGTTTCAGCTTCACCTATAGGGAGGTCAACACGGTTTCCGACGCTTTAGCTTCTCATGCTAAAGCATCCACAACCGTGGCTCTCTGGCTCAATGATCCTCCCTCTTTTCTTTTTAAATTTCTTACTTTTGACTCTAAGGCCCTGCTTGGTACACCGTGAATATTCGCAAATGCAAAAATTCACAGTTCTTGTAGGTGCTAATTAAAATTCTATAAATTAGAAAAAAATTTAAAAAAAATTTTAGATTGTTTATTTTGTAAGCTCATTGCAAATCCTACCAAATATTTGTTATTAGATGCCATCATCAATCATCTACAAACACATGATAAATCGTGAATTTTCGCATTTGCGAATATTCACGGTGTACCAAGCAGGGCTTAAGTATGAAATTGGGGCTATGCCCTAAACTTTTTCTACATATTATGTTTATTCACCAAAAAAAAAAATTGGAGAGTAATAGCTTCATCATCAATAAAAAATAGAAATGATTTTGGGACCGGCTCAATGATATGTTTTGCTAACCAGATTGAGGTGGCACTTCACATCCACTATCCTTTGCGTGTGTGGGCCCCATTAATACAAAATAAATGGTGGATATTTGGTCCCACCTCAATCTAGCTAACTAAACATATAATTGGGCTGGTCCCACTAACATCTATGATAAAAAAAACACACAATTAATAGTCAATTGATTGGTTCAAATAACAAGAAGTTCCCTTGATCTTTGCCAGTTATTAGACACCAATAATTATAAACTCCAGTTATTGATCCGACTACTACAAGTATCTAAAGATTCTTCTTTTTGTTCCCAAGAGAGAAGAAGAAGGAAAGGGAAAAAAACAGAAGGTATTTTTCATCTTCTTCCACCTGTTCATGCGCAAATCTCAATGTAGATAAGTTAGAGAGAGAAAGAAAGAGAGTCAGAGAACCCGGCGAGTCCTTCTCGGGAACGTTTCCAAAAATAGAGGGGTTTTTGTCCGTTGGGAGAGTGCTGGTGACGCAACGACTCCCATAACCAGCGAATTGAAGCAGGGCAGGGCAGGGCATGGGCAAGGGCAAAGAAAAGATGACGATCACGATAAGATTAACAATGCCCATCTTCATCATCATCATCATGATATGATCAATACCCTCTCTTTCTCTCTCTGCTTTCTCTCTCCTCTTTTTGTTTTTTCCTATTTATGGCTTCTCCTCCTCTAATCCATGCTCGATATAGTTATTCACCCAGGTTTAATCTCAGAAATGGAAATTCCTCTTCCACCCCCTCTTCTTCTTCCTCTTCCTCTTACTCTCATTCTTGTTCTTCCGTACAGGGTTTCACTTCTAATTTCAACAACTTCTCTGGTAATCATTTCTTCAATTCCCTTCTGCAAACTTTTTAAATTAACAACTTTGAATTGTGTGTGATTTGTTGAACCTCATTATGATTATGTGAATTATGGTGAACTTGTTCTTTTTTTAACCTATTTGATTGTTTTTTGAGGAGGAATTGGATCATGGAAGTAATTAAATTCGAAGAATGTCTTTAAAAAAATTCAATTTTGCATCAAATTGTTACTTATAATTGGTATTTTCTCTTTGGGTTATACATGTCTTAATTAATGTTAGAGGACTATTTCAATGTTTTCCTGATTGTTCTTGCTTTCTTATTTAAAATATAGACGTGTGTTTTCTTATTGCTGCTCAAAATTCAGTTTTTGATAAAGTATCCCCGTCTTATAGTTTAATTTTTAGCCAGATAACAACAGTTGGCAGAAGTGAAGCACTACGAAACACTAAAGGATTTAGTGTTGAGGGAATTCGGATGTTGGGTTGGAATCCTACATGCATTTTCTTCTTCTTCTCCTCTTTATTTCTTTGCGTTCAGGGGTTGGGGTTCATGAATGGACAATGCCAGAGCACTTGTCAAGTGATGATGTTAGAGTATAGATAATATGGTGCACTCGCCACACCATATCATCATTTTCCAATTTAGAAGCTTGTTTCTAAATATAAGTGCTTGGGTCTCTACAGATAGAGTTGGACTGGGACACAATCATTCTATAATCAATAGAAGTCCTGTTTGCATAAACCTCTTTAGATGAAACTGGTTTTGAAAAATTAGGTTGTTTCCTTAATTGCTGTTTTGGAATTTTTCAACATTCCACTGATAGCAAATTTTTTTGCCATAAATGCTTTTTGTTCCTCAATTTGCGCATTTTGAACTCTGTTAAATAGTGGAAAAAACTTACTGCCTTGCAGTTTATTTCATCACGATAAGTTCCATGTTCTCGATGAAGGGGCACCAAAAATCCTAGAAAATGAAGAAGAATTACCTCTATCAAGTATCAACAAACAACATTGTCATTTGCTTAACGATCATTCTAAGCTCTAGCGAACAAACATACCAATTAATATGGATTTGTAGATAAGATTTTGGGGATTATTTCATTTGATGACCAAATTTGGTGGTTTCTTTTTTATGTGGACTCTCTTAAGTTCTTGCAAACTAATATACTAATTGATATGGATTTATAGTTAAGTAATGGGGGAATTAATCTCATTTGATGAACAAATTTGGCGCTCACACCCAAAAAGTAGAAAATGGACATGACTTCTAGAATAGTTTAAGGCTTTAAGCAAACCAAATGCAATAATTGCAAAATAGGATAACAGTATGTAACAAATTCTTAAAGATAGGGATGACCTAATAATCAAAGGCTCATCTGAGATACTTGAAGTGTGGTACGTTGATTCTGTAGTGATCTAGCAGTTTGGTCTCAACAAGGATTTAATGATAAATTGAAAGGAGATTTATGCTATGTGGGTAGACAGTTCAGCAATGATGTTACACCTGTCTTGTTCTTGGTACCTACTACAGGACTACATATTTCTCAAATGTACTCTACTGATGTTTAGTTCTGAAGGATGATTTCTTTGTCAAAAAATGTAGATATAATCTTATCTAAGCTGGTTTTTAGTGACTGATTTTGGTGTTAGATTCAAATCTGGGAAATCGCTACTTATGGAAGGTGATGAGATTCCAAACAATGATAGTATATATTGTAGCTTGTAATAAAACTGAGAGTGATACAGTTGTTGAACTGAATGTAAACTCATCTTGGACCTTGTTTTAACAAGCTGAATGATTACACTCACTTGAATTTGTGTTAGTTCATCTTTATCTTGTCTAAAAGTTGTTTTTTAATCTGTTGCAGGCTTGAATACTTTCTGCAAAAATTCGAACTCCAGAGTTCATGCAATGAGTACTCAGCGAAATGTTGCAACACCCAAGGGCATTACAAAGTTAAAAGACAAACCTGATCATCTTCTTGTCCTTGTCCATGGCATCTTGGCAAGGTATTAAGTGGATCAATAACCGCCAAAGTTCTCTCTTTACCATTATCTATTTAACTTCACTTTAAATTGCCTTCATTTTCGACAAAGCATCAACTGTTCCCACCATAACATGTTTCTTGTGCTTTAAGGTCCAGGCAGCCTGCCAATTACATAAACGCTTTCTCTTCATTTGGTTAGTCAGCAACAATTAGAGAGTTTTTTCAAATTCTAAGGAGAAGAAGACCTCTTAGATTTAATATGAATATTTGAAATAGGGCAAACACTTCTGCAAACACAAATCAACTTTGCTGAGCTAAACACTCCATGAAATAGTGAAAGAGTGAAATATATGAAAGAAGAATTGAAGCACACCTTTTGTAGAGCTCACTAACTCCCGTATATTTGAGTTGAAAGATCTTAAGACAGGAGGGAGTGTGGGAGAGAGGAAGGTGGGACTGAGGATTTTCTCAACTATCAAATATTCTTCATTTTTGTTGATGAATTTCCATAAAAGAAGATGTTAGGACTTGGTTTTATCTTTCATGGTTATATATATTGCCTTGCCAACCTTGTACTTCATGTGGGAATTTTCAAGCATGACCATTGGTGCTCAAAGCCTGAAACTGCTACTTGGTCTTCATTTTTGCAACTTGATTGATTTTTTTTCTTTGTAAAAAAATGAATAAATGAATTAACTGAAATAAATGCAGGTTTTCTTGGAAGTATTAATTGTTAGTGACCTATTAGTTGTTTAATGAATGTTTAACCTGTAAACGAAACTTACTCTTTTGGTATATCTTAACGGGAACTACTCATTGTTCTTTTCTTGTTTTGTTTCGATAATTGGTGTCAATTTACTGATCTACAAGCCATACAGCCCTAGTGACTGGACATATGTAGAAGGAGAGTTGAAAAGGAGACTGGGGAGGAACTTTTTGATTTACGGTATGGTCACATGAAATGTTTGAAGTTTGAAGTATCTTTATGTTTATGAAAGAAACTTTCGATTTTGATTCTTTTCTTTGCTCCAACAGTCTTATGGTTTGGTCTTTTATATGTATATATTGCAGCAGTGTAATATATCAAGCTGTTTAGAATTTGGTGGAAGTTTTTCATTCCTAAAATTCTCTGGCAATAACATAATGTGAAAGACTTATAAATATGTCACTTTGTACAGCAAGTTCATCTAATACGTACACTAAAACCTTCAGTGGGATTGATGGAGCTGGGAGACGATTAGCAGATGAAGTAAGTTTCGTAATCATGTTGGTGTAAGATTCTCTTGGTATTGGACTTCGATTGTGTTTTTAAATGAAGACTTTTTTTTTAATCGGATGACTTGAGTTTCCCCTTCAAAAAATGACTTGAGTTTTATTCTAAAGTTGCTAGTTGATTTTATTATTTGTCTGAATAGGTAAAACAAGTTGTCCAAAAGACTGAGAGCTTGAAAAGAATCTCTTTCTTGGCCCATTCTCTTGGTGGCTTGTTTGCACGATATGCAATTGCCGTTCTTCATTCTTCAAATGCAGATGGTAATGGCCAGTCTGATGAACTTACCAGTTCTAGAGATAAAAATCATGAAAATTCAGCATCTTCACTGAAACGAGGTACAATTGCTGGATTGGAGCCAATCAATTTCGTTACCTTGGCGACCCCACATCTAGGAGTGAGAGGGAGAAAGCAGGTCTGTTATGACGGGTATAAATATAACCTTTCATTTTTTTTATTACCATGATATACAACGTTTCCTGCATTTGCTCCACTGAGGCTTCCATGAAGAAGAGCTCTTCTTATCTTGCCATTCTAACGTACTTCAGATGCTAGTTTTTTCTCTTCAACAATATTACTTCTTATAGAGGAAACTAAGATGCATATGTTTTTGTCAGTGTCTTTTCTTGGACTGGCTTGCTGGGAACTTGTGTGATATTTTAACTACAAAATGGTGTCCACAGAAGGCTACACTAAGATGATTTAGTGCTAGTCCAAAAGCTAATGAATGGAAATTGAAACCTTACCTAGTGGCTTTCTAATTCATGGATGATATTAAAGCTCTATAGGCACGTCTCTCATGATAGTTGACCTTGTTAGGATCATTACAAATGTTTCCATGGGGAATAACGCTAAGCCACTAATAACTATTTCAGCATTAGATTTAGCCACCATTTCTGTTTCTTGGCTTTTCAAAAAATGAGAGGTAGCACTAAGCCACTAACTACCTCTAACAAATCCAGAGTAGCTACAATTGGTCCAAAGTACCAGTAGAAGAGCTTGATTAATCATATTCATCATCATCATCATCTGCGCCCTATCCAAGATACTGGGGTTGACATCATGAATCTTGTTTTCCCTATATAATGTTGAGCTATACCTTTTGTCAACCCATTTGTCTTCAGATATTCTCTTACTACCTAATTCCACGCAATCTTTGGCCCTCTTTTAAGTCTTCACCCTGCACCAAATCGCTCTTTCTGTTGGTCTAATCACAGTATTGTTCTTTGTTTTCATGCCCCAACTATCTCCTTTGGTTTCACTTTATATGATGATCGGGGCATTTCCTGAGATACTTTCTACGATTATCCTTTTGTCTTTGTTGGTCTTCACACATCCATCTCATCTGTGCTCATTTATTTCTCGCCTTGGCAATGACTTCCAATACTCATTAAATTTCACATATAGCAGAACCATGTATACGTAGTGTGATTAGATTAATGGGGTGTGTATTGCATGATCTTGTGTTGGTGAGATAAATTAGCTGCTTACTTTGGTAAACTCCTGGATCAGCCTATAGTTACCACTGTCAGTTCACAGGAATGGGTTCCTTGATTTCTGAGTTCGAGTCCAAGTCCAAGCCTCGTATAAGTCATGCACATATACACAGTCCCCTACTATGCAGGTTTACCTACATGCATTAATAAGGTTAGTTGTGCTTAAAAGAACAACATGTTGTGCATCAAGAGGAAAGTTCATAGAATGAGTTTGGAAAGTTATGAATGTATAGGTAGATGATTGGAAACACTACGCAAGATGAAAGTAGAAATGAGCATATTCAAGGGAATTTAGAAGTGGTCCAATATGGGATAAGATCGATGATGGAGCACTAAGAAACACTTTGGTGCAGGTTAAAGGATCTACAATGGCCAAAGGAAGGCAAAAAATGAAGTGGATTGAGGGATTAAGAAAGAATTTCAATGTGTATAGCTTAACAAGCTTATCTTTAGTAGAACTGAAAGGCAGAACAGCCTTCATTTTTCTAAATTTGTGAGAATAAGGAATTCTGAATGATGATGATGTTGATTAAGTCCCCCTGCATCAGCACATCTATTATTATGACATGCTTATTTCTCTACTTCTTTACAAATATCCTTTTTGGCATCGAAAATTCTTCAAGTAATGCATCCTTCTTATGTTGTTACTTATTGCATGTCAAATTCCATGTATACTGAGTGTTATTGAAGAAACTATGGAACTTGATTCTTTTTTTTTTTCTTTTGCTAACCATGGTGTCCGGGCCTCTTAAAGCACCTGACTATAAACCTTGGGGCAGTGCAAAGCTCCAGTTTACACTACCGAGTAAGTTGGGGAATAAATCCCTGGAGTGGTCCCAAGGGGAGTTGAACTCTCAACCTCCAAACTGAGTTCTTGATGTACTGGCATTCAGAAATATGAGCTTGAGATGCATTTTTTGACTGTATTTACTGCATTGCCATACAACCCTTTTTTTCACTAATATCTACACTTTTATCCATCAGCTTCCCTTTCTTCTGGGAGTCTCCATTCTGGAAAAACTTGCTGCACCTATAGCCCCCATTTTGGCTGGTCGAACTGGTCGGCAGTTATTCCTTACAGATGATAAACCCAGCAGACCACCACTTCTTCTACGAATGGCATCTGATTGTGAAGATGGACAGTTTATGTAAGTCATGTGAAACATTTATTTTATATAAGATCAATTAACTATGGCGGGAAATGATTCTAGAGGTTCTTATACAATTCCTTTTGTCTTGCAGATCTGCACTTGGTGCATTTACATGTCGCATTCTTTATGCCAATGTCTCATATGACCGTATCCCTCTATTTTAATATAATGTTTTGATTATTTCCGTTAATAGATCATTGTAATTTTGCTCTTGGATTAGATAGGTTAGATTTTCTATTCCCCTTTCACACCAGTTTCCTTGAACTATACTCAGATATGGTTGGTTGGCGGACATCCTCCATTAGGAGGGAAAGAGAACTTATTAAGGTATCTGAAATCAGAAATCATATAAGTTGAATTAGTAAAGACAAATAAATATGAGGAAGGATATCGCACCACTTCTTTTTTTTTTTTTTCGGGGCAAAGTGGGGCTCACATGGAGATGATCCGAGGGGCTGATTTTCAGTGATGATGTTCTCCTTACTATGTAGAACATCATACCCGGGAGCCCATTATAGATCTTCTAACCCCATCAAAAGTTCATTAGAAATCAAAGGTCAAGAAAGATGCCTAATGTTTGACTATTTTTCAGTTGCTGATTGTGGGGGTTAGAAATTCTGGAATAGGTTGATTTCCGGACTTGATGATCTGCATGATGAGGAGAACATCCTGACCGGAAATTAGCCCTTGAATCATCTCCATGTGGGCTCCAAAAAATAAGTAGTTCAATAAGACATGGTGCAATAATCCGACTCAATAAATATTACCTGAATGATCAACTCCTTTCTATGTCTTGGGGATATCTTAAATTTTTGAATTTGATATCAAAGCACTGAAGGGTTTAGAATTGGTTGGAGGTCAATGGAAGTGCCTGAGTAGTAGTTTTTAGGCTTTTAGTATAGAATTGAGCTAGAAAAATTAAGAAAATCAGATTTAGATATTTAACTCATAACAAAGATTAGATTCCTATTTTTTCTCTCTATTTTGATTTCTTCTATCATAAAATGGCAGCAGCCCCCACAACGATCTCTGGATGGTTACAAGCATGTTGTAGATGTGGAGTACTGCCCTCCAGTATCATCTGACGGCCCCCATTTTCCTCCAGAAGCAGCTAAAGCAAAGGAGGCAGTACAAAATACATCCAGCGCACAAAAAGCAGTAGAGTATCATGATATCATGGAAGGTAAATATACATACTTAAGACAGGCTGAAAATTCTCCTTTTCAATTTATGAAATTATGATCCCTATGTTACATGCCGGTATTTACAGTTTTGAATTGTTATTATAGAGGAAATGATACGTGGTTTACAAAGGTTAGGATGGAAGAAAGTCGATGTGAGCTTCCATTCGGCATTATGGCCTTTCTTAGCCCATAACAACATTCATGTACGATTCAATTTTTTTTTTTTTTTTCATATGATTCAATTTATTAAGACCATTCCGCTCTTGGGTTGCCGTGTTTTTGGATTGAATTATTGTTTTCAATTCAGGTGAAGAACGAATGGCTTCATAACGCTGGTGCAGGAGTTGTTGCTCATGTTGCAGACAGCCTAAAGCAACAAGAGTCTTCTTCCTCCTTCATTGTTGCTAGCCTGTAGTTACACCTTTTATGTAGGTCCTCATCAAGTTGTAACGTGTTGTACCATAGACGCAGAATATAACACGAAAAAAAAGAAGAGCTGCCATAATTCTATTCTTGGTCTGTGATATTCAAGTTTCTATTCAAGAGCTTGTTGCAGTTAAATGATGTTTATCATTGAATAATAAACTATTACAATATTGTCTAATTTTAGGTTTCCTATATGGAGTTTAATTAGGATTTAACCAAAGCCAAAACCACTTTCCTTGTTGTAGAGGATTGCTAAATGGGTTATACCACGATATATTTATCATTGAGATTTCAAAATTTTAATGTACTGATTTGAGGGAGCTAGAAGTTTAAGAATGGATTTAGTTTTGGATATGATGATCTATATTGTGAGGGGATTATTGTCACCTAAAATCAGCATTTAAATCATCATCCTCTATTGGGCACAAATCCAGCATTTCCGATTGGGGTATTTGATCTGCTCTTCATTGTTATGAGATTGGAATTATCCCTATCTTATTTTTCCCTTACTAAATACTTTCGCCTTTTCACTCTTGGACTTCTCTGCTTTTATACTGCCCGTAATATACGCACCGGTTCCCAAGGAGAGCAGATGTTCTGACCCCCATTTGCATGTGCCTACATATATTTGATTCGAACCGATGATCGATTGTTTAGTGAGATTATTCTCATTGCTACATAGATTATTTTCGCAAAAAATAATCAGCAATTTCTAAAACTTTTAACCCTATCAGATGTTGATTGAAAATAAACAATGATAATGAACGGTTATTTTTCAATCAGCTTTTGATAGCATTAGATGTCTTAGAATAAATTTATTTTTTGTGAGAATGATCTATATGTCGAGGAAAATAATCTTACGAAAAAAAATAAAAAATCAGTCGTTCGTTCGCCTCCATGTGGGCCCCATAAGCTAAAATAAACTTGGGCACATGGAGGCACATGCAAATGTGGACAGAGAATCTGCTCTCATTCCCAAGTTATTTCGAATTTTAAATCTTATAGATGTGGTGTATCCTCACTCAAAATTTAATCTCTTTTTTTTCTTTCCTTCTCTTCTTTCACTCTTTCTCTTTCTCTCAGCCTTCTCTATTCTCTCTTGGTAATGGTGGAGGTGGAGGCGGTGGTGGGGATGGTGGCGATGAGGATGGTGATGGTTTTAGGAGTGGTTGTAAAACAAAAAATAAAAGGATTTAGGGTTTTTTTGTAAAAAAAAAAGTTATTATTTTTATTATTAAATAGTGAGGATGGCTCGTTGCAAAAAACATTCAAATGTGGGTCAACAACAAATTTGACCACTACCAAAAATACCTAGGATGGCTTATAGTGAAACCCATGATGCTTTTTGTCATCAGTCATAGTAATAAGTTGTGTGATTATATCCGCGACCAATTTTCGACTGTTGTTATTACACTTATGTTTTTTATAGGTTGTGTGACCTACACTTAGGGGTATCTTTAAATTTATCACTTTTATCCCACATTTTGATTAGGGACATCCCACTTCTAAACGAGTCTCGCACTCGGACGGGTGAGACTCGCCCACACGTGGGAGTCCTAGTGTTAAGTCTCGACCTTGGGCGAGTGAGACTTGACACTAGAACTCGCCCTTGCGTGGGGCGAGACTTGTTCGTGAGCCCTAAATTTCAATATCATTTTTTTAACAAAAAAATAATAAATAAACAAAAATAATTGTGACAATACCTTCGATGATGTGAGTGAGAATTATTTATGAAATTTGCGGAACCAATTGTCTCAACAGTTGAGTTTTTTTTTTTTTTTTTTTACATATCTCACTCATTAATTAAGTTTTACTAGAAATAGAATTATCTTCAATGAAAATCTATGCAAAATAAATTCTACTGCATAAATGATTTAATGCTCAGATACTTGGGGTCGAATCAACAACAAAAAATTCGTTGATGATAGAACAAATGAACGCGTTGAATGAGGAGTCAGTTTTCCTATTTTTTCTCTTTAATTTAAATTTTTAAGTGTTAATAAATTTATTTTTAATAATTAATGGGTGAAAAATGATTTATAAAAAATAAAAAATAGAAAACCACCCTCAATAAAAATTATTTTTATATAAAGTTGACTAAAATTAAACAAAACCAAGGTGATAACCTAAAAAAAACTGAAAGTGTTAATTACAACAATCCAATTTTATTAGTGACATTTCATGCGGGTTGTGGGCCACATTTATGTAGTGAAAGGACCCTTGATTACACCACGTGTCATTTGCTCAATGGTCAGAGATCAAAAAGGTTTTCCAATCTGGCACACCCCCCGGAAAAGAGCAGGTTTGCTATAAAGATGGAAATAGCCGGCCGATGTGTCGCGTGTCCCTTTCATACACACTTTCTCTCTTCTCATTGTCATCGACAGAAAAGAGAGAGAGAGGAATCTCTTCTTCTGGCCAAAAGAGAAAAATCTAAAGCCGAGACCGATCAGTGCTTGGAAACCCTAATTTTGCAGATCCGCCATGGCTTCCCCTAAAGAACGCGACAGCTTCGTTTACATCGCCAAGCTCGCCGAGCAGGCCGAACGCTATGATGGTTAGGGTTTCTCTATCTTCTTTCTTTCTTTCTCTCTCTAGATCTTGATTTTCAAGTCTCTTAGGGTTTAAATAATCTGAGAAATTTTTTTCTTTGGTTTATTACAGAAATGGTGGAGTCGATGAAAAACGTTGCGAAGTTGGATGTTGAATTGACTGTTGAAGAGCGAAATCTGCTTTCGGTTGGGTACAAAAACGTGATCGGAGCTAGGAGAGCTTCGTGGAGGATCTTGTCTTCCATTGAGCAGAAGGAGGAGGGAAAGGGAAATGAGCTGAACGTGAAGAGGATCAAGGAGTACCGGCAGAAGGTGGAATTGGAGCTAACCAACATCTGTAATGATATTATGACTGTGATTGATGAACATCTCATTCCTTCATCTTCTGCTGGAGAATCCACTGTTTTCTACTATAAGATGTGAGATATGAAGATCTTGTTTATTGTGTTTTTTGTTCTGATTTGGGGTTTTTTTATTTTTAAAGATTGAGATTTGATGGGTTGCAGGAAAGGGGACTATTATCGTTATCTCGCTGAGTTCAAGAGTGGTAATGATAGGAAAGAAGCTGCTGATCAGTCACTGAAAGCATATGAGGTATGGTCTATTGCTTTCTTTTGATTTGTTAATTACACTTTGTAATGGGCCAATGCAAATATATCTGAATGAGATTCGAATCAGAATTAAATATTCTTGCATAACTGTGAATCATCTGGTAGTTCTGATGAAACAAGAAATAGTTTGGTAGTTCATTTATCAAGGCTTCATATTTATTGGCAAATCATGATGATCTCTATTCATATTGATGGAGAAGTTATTTTCAGAACAAGTCTATAATCTATGTACCCATTTTAAGTTACCATTTGCTAGCTATGGCATCTGATTTTTCGAACATCTGTAATATTTTAATTATGTCTTTGTTGCACCTTGGTTGTGTTTTTCTATTTCTTGTATTTGAACATTTAGTTTGACTAGTAGTTTGTTAGAAGTGGCCTTTTTCGGGTGAGAAGGAGTAAGAATTGACTTTTTTCCAATGCTAACGTTGTGTTCAAAACTTGTCCCAACGCATTTTCATGATGAACCACAAAAAAAGAAAAGAAAAAGGGATTCCCTTCTTGTATACTTTTCTTATAGTTCTCTAATGGACCAGTGGTTAACTTATAAGAGATTATGGATTAGTTTTCTTGGATCCATGGAATATTAGTCGGGTATCTTGCATGTCCAATCAAACATTGCTTATAATTAAATTCTGTTTACCATGTACTAAGCTATTTTATTGTTTATGCAATCGGGCTGCAGACAGCCTCCACCACAGCAGAGGCTGATTTGTCTCCTACACATCCAATCCGACTGGGTTTGGCACTGAATTTCTCAGTCTTCTATTATGAGATTATGAACTCACCTGAAAGGTACGTCATATGGGCACACTTATTAGTCAGTGGGAGTATCATGATACCTGTTCTTTGAATACTAAATCATGTGGATCCTGATTCTGATTAAATTTTATCTCAGGGCCTGCCACCTTGCAAAGCAAGCATTTGATGAAGCTATTTCAGAGCTGGATACCCTCAGCGAAGAATCATACAAGGATAGCACTTTAATTATGCAACTTCTGAGGGACAACCTCACCTTGTGGACTTCTGACATCCCAGAGGATGGAGGTAACCCATACGATTTTTGAATTCTAAATCATGCATTTATCTCATCTAGATGTGTTAAGGACTTGCTGGTCTATTCTTTTAGTCATTTTTTTTATCTTATGAATATTTATTTTCCTTTCGCTTTTGAGTTTATTTTTTTGCATTCAGTGTTTTCACTTAGACATTTAACATACTATAGTAGGAGCTATGATATGGCACTAATATCTCCACCACATGGCATCCTCGTCATCAAATCTATATTAAGATATTTAATACCAATTAGGTTATCAAATACAATAAAAAAATGTCAAATTTTATGTTTACCAAAAGCAAAGTATAATTTTATACCAGAATATAAACTAACATATATTTTCAATTTTAGATAATATTTCTTGCCCATGAGCAATGGCTATGTACCCACTAGTTTTGACATATGAGGTGGATTGTAATATTGGTAGTATATTTGCAGTGTATTTATTTCATACTCTTGTCAGATGCCAGAGTGGAAACCAAGCAAGGTTTTTCTTTTTCATATATTTTATTGGGATTTCTGTTCAGGTTTAGGACTGCAGACTAATAATTCATTGGATAGTTTCTGTTAGTTTCCCTGTATTAAGAAATTCTCTCTTGATGTAAGTTAGTCCAACCTTTGGGGTGTATTTAGTAGTAGTGGACCGATAATATGGTAATCCAGGAAAGAGAAACATATAGGATTGTGACGGAACTCTAAAAGATGACTATGAGTAAGCTGCCTTATAACAAATTTTAGGATAATAGTCTTAGGGTTTAAGACCTTCGGGTGGCTGCTGTCATTGGTAGCAGTGCTAATCACATCAGTTTTTATAAAGAATTTTGAATAAAAAATCTTCCCATTATTTTATAGTCAAGCTCATTCCTTACTGTGAACCAACTGACTCTACAATTGCAGCAATAATATATCCATGTATGCTGATTATGAATTATTGTTGTATCCCTCCCTCCCTCCTTTTTCCATTTTAGTTATCCAAGGCTATTGATTCATCTATTTCGTCAGTTACAATTTCTGGCACCATTTATCAGTATAATAAACAAGATTACATCATATACCAATGCTTGTAATAGTTACGCCTGTCATTCACCAAACAAACCGAGTGATTGCTGTTTGGATGTTTTCGACTTATTGTCACTTATCTTGTAATTACCTTCTGGATTGTTATGGTTACTCGCGTCCATTTCTGTTTCTCCTTGTCTTTCAGTTGCTTCTTTTGCTAGTTCTTTCTTATCCTCATTGAATTTGCTGAGCAGATGTCATTGCTCTGCAATGTTGGTCAATGTTCAAATGATTCCTTTTGCAATTTTTCTTTATCCTTTTCTTTTTTCCTTGTTTTAATTGTTATGTCTTTGTTCCTTAATCACAACAGAAGACTCCCAGAAGATGGACAGCTCTTCTAAAGTTGGTGGAGGCGAAGATGCAGAGGTGAGGGCAGCTCGTGTTACTCACAACCCTAACCCTAAATTGTGATTTGGACTTTTTAAAACTTCTGTTTTTTTTTTTTTGCAGTGAAGCAAAAAGCTTTAGATCGGGCATCATGAAAAAGGGGGAGAAGGATGATATAACGCCTTCAAAAAATCTGTCTTGTTGTCTTTTTCTGTCAGACAGTTTCAAGTATCCATCCCCTTATTCCTTCTTATTATGTGGTTATTATCATCATTATTATGATTATGGTTTATCCTAATATAGTTTGATGTTTGGATGTCTGTCTGTTTGTCCTGTTTGTAATCTTCCCCCAAGTTTCTTCTTCTCGACTGTCTTTGGTGAACAAGAATTTCAGAAAGGATTGGTGTGGTTGCTTTTAGGATTTTTTTTTCATTGAAATGCGACAAAGTTCAGGAGGGAGTAACCATCCATTATTTTCTGTCATCTTCATATTTGTTTTACTCTGATCTGTTATTTTTTTCAGGGCTGCTGTTTGGCCCGACCATATTACAAAACAAATGCTAGATGCTTGTGTCATGGTGGGTCCCACTGCCACATAAGTTGGAAACCCCCTCAAAACACTTTTGGGAGGCCTGCCACATAAGTATCTGGCATTTGTTTTGTAAGATGGGTGGGCCAAAAAAACTTTATTGTATTTTTTTTCCTTTTAAACTTGTACGGTGTTCAAGCCTGTGATTATTGCTTGCAGACAATTGATGATGCAGTTTTAACAAAAACACTATTGGGACCGGCCTAATAGTCTGTACAAATGTACAGACTATTGGGCCGGTCCTAATAGTGTTTCTGCAGTTTTAATACTCTTCTTAATTGTTGATTCCAAACTCGAGGGAATTTGTTGACAGAAATCCCTGCAGCTTCTATTGGTACGTGCAATCTTCAAGAAATTGGTCATCAATCTCTAACCTGTGCAGAAAAAATATAAGCTTCATTCTAGGTCACAAAAAAAAATAAAAAAAAAATAAAATAAAATCCTGTCTCTAATATTTGAGGATTGATATTTTCGGCCCAACTTACTAATTCTGCCTAACAATTGCTGGTTACATAGGGTCGACATTATAAAATGGCTTGTCTGTTATGGTTCGGACATTACAAGCCATGACATCACAAGTCCTTGTGGAACCGACTAATAATTGGGCAGATCTAGTAAAAAGTTAGGCTAAAGTATTGTGGTTGGAAGGACGAAAATGATTTGAATTTTGAAGACATTGTCTCTACTATTACACAAAGTTCTGCAATTGGCCTCAAAGTGGCTCAAAATGAGAGGTAAAGTCCATCCAATTCTCCTCTCAAAATTGTCTAAGAAAAGAAAAGAAATAAGAAGCAGGAGATCGTTCAAGTATTAGTGTTCATTTCGGGGGATTTAACTGCAGCACTAGAAATATAAGTTTGGATACGATTTCTAAAAAATAGTCAGTACTTTTGTTGCCTGATATTTCAATCCTATCATTTTACACAACAAAAACAATTGTAAAACTACGAAGCGTATACTGTATAAAACGAGTTTCGCTGCGTCTAAATCAAATCCGCGACAAATATCACGTGGAACACGTATGTACTGTGTTCGTCACGTATCCACCCCGTGTTGATTGCGTGTCTATCTTGACACATGTCGAACAAGAACACTCCAGTATTTTTGTTGTGTCCACGCTTCCTTGATTAAAACTTAAGTAATCAGAGTGTGGAGCAGGAATGAGAGCGTCAATTTAAAATGTCATAAGTTTTGGAGCGTTTGTATCCATATATATAATTCAAAGAGCTTAAAATTTTAATAATTTTCTGACTAGATTAAATTTTTTAAAATGAACTGATTTGTTACAAGGATCATCTCACAATAAGTCGAAGGGGAAAAGTTTTTACTTTAAAATAATCAATCTAAAAAGTCTCGCATCGTTTGAAAAGGAAAAATGTCTTATCTTCGAGCACTTATGTAAGGGTTTCGTTGGAGATAAGTTTCAGTCACTATAAAATCAATAAAGCTTTATGTGGTGAGACCCACCATGCCACATAAGAATCGGTCATTTGGTCGGGCCAAACAGCAGCTCTCCTATAAAATAGTCCCAAAACCGAACTGCAGTTCGCTCTCAAACTGTAGTTTTGGAGTATAACTTCTTATAACTCAATAATTAATAACAAAAACTACTTAAAATGGAGGGTCCACTGGTGATTTTTTGTAGGATTTTTTCCAATTTTAAATATTTTAAGAATTCAAACCAACAATTATTGTCTGCTTGTTGATGAATGATGACAACACCGAAGTAAGAGTAAGTAAAACTAGGCAAGACCCAAAGATAACAGAGTACTCAGAGCTGACCCATCTGCTAGGCAACTTACAGACTCATGAGGGGGACGATACTAGAGTGTGGAGATTGGAGAAGAACGGAGTATTCAGTGTGAGCTCCTTCTATGAGGCTATTCACGAGGTTGGAGCTGGCGATTTTCCATACAAGGATATTTGGGACCCAAAGATACCGATGAAAATCTCCTTCTTTGCATGGCTTGTATATCACAGGGCTATTCCTACACAGGATAACCTCAAGAAGATAAGGAATGACTATTGTTAATAGGTGTCACTTGTGTCAGAAAGCTGAGGAATCGGTAAATCATTTTTGCTCCTTCACTGCCCCTTTGTTGGAGAATTATGGAGTTCCTTCTTGAAGGAATTCCGATTATCATGGGCATTTCAGGAGAAAGCAGGCAATGTCTTTGAAGAAAGCATAACCGATCGATTTTCAGATGAGGGCAACCTGCTTTGGAGGCTGCTCCCCTTTGCCTTGTGTTGGGTAGTGTGGAGGGAGCGTAATGATAGATGTTTTAACGGCAAAACCAAGACCATTGATTTACTGATAATAGAGATTAAAGCTCTCCTACTGTTCAGGGCCAGCCCAACTGGGAATAAGTCGTGTGCAAAATGTAGCTATAATCAATGTTCAACACCTTTCCTATAATTCTTCCTCAGAATTGCTTGTACTTCCTTTCCCTTCCTATTAGGGCTGCACATGGTGTGGTTTTAAATCCGGTCCAAACTGATCCGAACCGAAAAAAAATACCGACAAACCGTAAAACTAAAAAACTCAAAACCCAAAAAACCAAAAACTGCAAAAACCGATATTTATGGTCTGGTTTTGGTTTCATGTTTTCAAAAAACTAAAAAAACCAAAACTGTACCAAAAACACCGAACCGAAAGACCAAACTAAAAAAATCAGAAAAAAACCCGCACATATACCTATATAATATACACATGCATTATTATGTATGTTAATTTTTTTTAAATGATCAATTGATAAATGTCATATGTTTAAGTTTAAATGATCAATTGATAAATGTCGTATGTTAATTTTTTTTAATCTAGTTAAACTTTAGTTTTGAATGTTTTTTCCGTTAAAAAAACTGAAAAATCTCTAAGAAAATTCGAAATTTTTTGGTTCTAAAAAAAAACCATCATGGTTTGATTTGGTTTTGGTCCTCCTAAATTAATTAATGGTTTGGCAATGAGTTTGACAAAAAACCCAACCAAACCGAACCGTGTGCAACTCTACTTCCTATTAATATAAATTCTCTTTTTGCTAATAAAAAAAATATATATACGAAATATATAAACTTTTTTTTTTTAAAAAAAACCAAGTTCTATAAGCAATTATTATTTTTTTTTCATAATTGTCTTTCCAGTTTCCATGGTGGATAATGCACCTAACTACCCTAGGGATTGGGCCAAACCTGGATGAATCTCCTTTTTTTTTTTTTTTTTGATAGGAGGGGTCTAATACCGAGCAAGTTACATCAAGGCGTAGATCAATCACAAACGGTTGTAAGAAGTGCAGAAAAATCGTCAATTACATTCTCTCCAAAAGTCGTTATCAACAGATGTAGGAAAGGTTACCACTAATGAGTTCAAAGAAAGGCTACCACCAACAGACGTAGGAAATGCTACCACTAACAGGCGTCGAAAAAGGCTACGTACCACCAAGTTTTTGTGGACAATTTTAAGACAAGATTTTATGTGGGGACCACATAGAGATGATTCGAGGTTTATTTTTGGCGAGGATGTTCTTCTTTTTAAATTGACCATCTTCACCGAAGATCACATCATTTTAAGACTTCTAACCCCTTTAAAAGTTAGTGATAGAACCAACATGTGATAAGGTTAGAGGTTTTAGAACAAAGTGATTTTATACGAGAATGATCTAAGTGGTGAGGAGATCATTCTCATACTGGAAATCATTCTCACACCCTTAGATCATCTCCACGTACATGGGCCTCAATAAAATCTTATCTTAATATATATATACCACATTATATGGGCTAAACTTAACAGTAATTAATTCCACAACTGATGAAGTTTGAACCTAATACTTCCTATGTCATGGAAGGGATACAAAACCAACTGGGCAAGCTGTTGTTTGCAACCTGAATGAATCTCTTAGATATTTTTAGAAACTATGTAGAATATTATGAGATGTTGTGGAATTTTCTAGAAAAATGTAGAGTTATGATATTTTTGTAGGGGCATTACTACAGGGACACCAGATTTTGACACCAAAGATTACATCTTCTTATTTTATTGATTGGAAACCAATCATAACCTTTGCTGAAAAAATATTAATTCCATTTCAGCCCCTCATACCACTTTTAAAAATCAGATGTAATATTTTGGTGTCAAATTCTGGTGTTATTCTAGCAAAACTCTTTTTGGAGAGGTCTCTAAAGAACTCTCTTAAGCTGTTAGATCAGTTTTGTATTTACATATTCATAGCCATCCAGTTGTACCTCTTCATGCCTATAAATAGGAGGACCTTATTCTTTTGTAGCCATCCCCAAGTCGTCAACAATAAAGTATTTACATTATCGTACTCTATTTCGTGTGTGCTCTTTTCTACCTATTTACAACTAGTTAAAAGATGACTCTCTTTTGTTTAATATTCATACGTTTACTTTTATTAGTTAACTACTTCATTAAAAATTTGTTAGAAACTAATTTGTATTTTCAGATCTTTACAATGAGGAAAAATTTTGAGACATTGGTGAAAACTAACAAAATAATGTAAGCAAATTATAAAAAATTATATAATAATTTTATTTAAGTATGTTTTAGTTGGCAAGGAGATGTTAGATATTTTCATTAAAATTTATTGTTTTCTGGTTATGTTGTTCGAACTGGGGTCATTGACTGTTGGAGACAACCGTTGTTGACAACCATTGGCAGCCCAACAGTCACGACCAAAAGACACTACTGAAACTATTAATACGACCCTCAACCAGTTCCTAAGTCATAACAAAAATTCGTATCTTGTTCATCTCGTATTAGGCATCATCAGTCTCACTTTCAGAGTGTATTCTTTGGTTTGATCAATTAGTCACACATTGAATCAAACGACCTCCATTGTATCCTAAGAGATATTTTCTTATCACCCCAGAGTGACATCGCGGTTTCTACCGGAAGGGGAGAAACATCTCTTAAAAGATAGCGTTTATACGTGCCTTGGAGTATTCCAGTTTTCAATTATTAAGAATAGTTGTCCCGATTTTCTTCAACAGGAGATTCTCCTCAAATTAAGGAGAAGCTCGTAAACTTTCTTAATAAATTTTTTATTGAAGTATGAGGAGGACTCACATTTGAATGTAGGCCCTATAACTGTTGTATGAAAATTTTAATTTGCATACTAAAGCATGCAGATCTTGATTTGCATAGGTCCGTGAATGATTTTTTTTTTTTTTGAATTTGATAGTCATATCTGAGCTCGTTTTAAAGATCTTGAAAAATGCTTTCCAACCATATAAGTTATGTTAAAATCGAATTTATATTTTAAAAGTTATGATCGTTTTAACGTTAAAACATATTTAAAAGTTAGCTTTTCTCTCTGCCACTAGTCCAAAACAACAAGGTTTTTCCGTCTTTTTTACTGGATTTTTTGTTGTGTGGTATTTTGTGTGTTAGTGACTAGGCTTACAAAAAAAAAAACTCCTCTCAATAACTTTTGTTCTTATGCAAGTGTATCGGCCTCGTTCTCTGTAAATTTAAAAATACTTTGTTAGTTGGAAGAAAGTGAAAACATGAGAATTTTTTCTTGCAACCCCTTTGAATTAGTCCACCATGCAACCCTAAAATAGAGAAAGCAAAAGAGAGAGAATAGGAGCAGACTAGTTTAGTTTCCCACAAAGTGGTCAACCACCACAAAAAAAAAAAAAAAAAAAAAAAAATTAAAGGACAACTCAGAATAAGGGTTTGCATTGAACCTATAAAACACCTTTTCTTTCTTTGCATTAAATATAATCCATTCCTCGTCCCCTAACTCTCAAAACATGGTAAAATCCTCACAAGTTCTTCCCCTCCTAGCCAATGCTTTCTGCTTCTTGTCCCTCTTTGGGTCTTCTTACGCCGAGGACTACATTTACGTTCAGGGCAAAGTCTATTGTGATACGTGCCGTGCCGCCTTCGAAACTGAACTTACTGAGTACATTAACGGTAAATAATTTCTTTGGTCGATCGTTCATTTTTCAATCGTTATAAGGATATATCGACTCTCATGACATGATCATCCTATAAACCTTAGTCGATTGATTGATTTCTCAATTCATGATTTTGCTTATTAAACAAAACCCGCAACTTTGATTGTTTTAATAATCGCATTAGTTCATTTTTATCAATTCATTAAAATAGCAGACTTTGTTCACCAACCCTAAGAAATGGATGAACAAAATTGAACTCGCGCGGGATATATGTTGTACGTTTGAATTCGGGTTTTAATTATATAATAGTACAGATATAGATAAATATACATATACATATTCTTAATATAATTTTGTACCTTACATGGGTTTTTCTTCGATTATGTATTGGTTGGTGTAGGTGCCAAGGTTAAACTAGAATGCCATGATCGTGAGAGCGGACACCTTACATACTCTATTGAAGGCTTAACGGATTCAACCGGTTCCTACAAAATTCCGGTTCAAGGAGATCATGAGGAAGAGATCTGCGAGGTGCACCTCGTAAAGAGCCCCTTGCCCGATTGTTCAGAAATCCTTAAAGGGGGTGCCAGTGCTCGAGTTCTTATCACCGCCAACAATGGCATCACCGATACTGCTCGTTACGCAAATTCCTTAGGGTTCTTGAGGAAAGAAGCACTTTCCAGTTGTACTGATGCTCTCAAGGCCATCGGTCTACCACCCGAAGCAATGATACCAGTTTCTAAAAACTAATCGATCCTTCGATTAAATTAATACACATTTTCATTTCTTTTCTTCTTTTTTTTTTTCATTCTTATTAACAATAAGTTCTAAATTGGACATTTGATCAATATAAAAAACTAAATTGTACCTGTGGAATACTTCAAATTTTTTTTTGATATATAAACGTAAAATTCCAAAATATACCTTACTGCATGAATATCACAACGGCTTATCCTAGTGTACTTCATTTGAATTTCAATGTTTTTTTATTGTTAATCTAAATCAATTATCTATTTGCTTGATTTATATTAATGTTAATATGTTATTGTTATGTAATTTTATTTCCTGTACAAAAAAAAAAACGAAGTGAAAGTAACATCAGGAAGATGGCCAAGTGGTTAAAGACACAACAAAAAACTGTTGATAAATAGCTTAGCTTAAAGACATCAAATTTTTTATTTTTTAGGTTCTCTTACTAATTTTGGTTATATCACAAAATATCCCTTCAAGTAATTTTGACAAAAGTGTAATTTTGTAAAATGATCAACACGGCAAGATGACCTACAATGTAACAGTCGGATCAAGAACCCCTGTTCGCTTTATATGTTTAGAGCAATAATTGAAATTAACAGAGCGATACTAAAAAACAATTCCAAACAAATGTTTTCACTAGTTAAATGATCTCCATTCTCATCGACATGATCAAATGATATCTATGATTTCGGTTATTTCGCAGTAAAATTGAATTATATTAAAGAAATAAAACAAAAACATATTACTCATAGAAAGATCTGTTATATTACAATACAAACATAAATACAATACAAACCCAATAATTACATAGAAATTCCTTAAATAATACGCTCCTTGATCTTCAACACCACGGAACTGATCTACGTTTCTTTATTTGTCTTTCCTTTATTTTTATTTTTTTGGGGTGTTTGCGATCTAACCGAGCTTTATTCTGATGAATGTGGTACATTTTGAATAGAATGATGGTCGTCACGTTAATCCAACCATTACTGATACAATAGACCTGGACTGGTTGCAACTGCTATAACTGTATTAACTGAGTAGCTAAGGGAACTTGTTGTCTACTAATATCAGCTCCTAGACCTTTAAGCTTCGTCTCTAGATCCTCATAACCTCTATCAATATGTTTTACTCCCTCAACTTCTGTAATCCCTTCTGCAGCCATACCCGCTAGAACAAGTGAAGCCCCACATCTTAAGTCGGTTGCAACGACATGGGAACCATACAAGGCACTGGCAAGACAGAAAGAAAAGAGAAGAAATGTTCAATTGAGTTCCTGATTTGCACGTAGAATAAATAAAGTTATTGCTTATATAGTTGAGCAAAATGTGATGTTTACGATCTACAAAGTAAATTTTCTTATATAGTTGAGCAAAACATAGAATATATAAAGTTATTGCTTATTTTAACATGCGAGTTTTTTGACATTATGTCGATCTATTCAATGTTAATGTTAGAGTTGAGTTATTTAATATTACAGTTCAATAGATGCCATATGTATCCATCCTTAAGATTTTATTTTTTTTTGTCACTGTACATTTTGCTTGAAAGGAAACAACCTGTAGTATGTAGAAATGGTCATTTCAAAAGTTTGGCAAAAATGACCACACCATACCTCAGAAGTCATGGCATTATGATAGTATAGATGAAATGATATGGCATACCTTCCTTGCTCCTTTCCATTAACCAATGCTGTGCTCCCACAAACTCGAATTCTTGCTCCAAGTTTCTCCAGCTCTCTTACTAGAATAATAGAGAGAGATAGCAATGGAAGAAGGTCAGGACACGGGGTTGAGACTAAACGGAAACAAAACTACTATGCTTTCATAAGTGAAGGGAGATAGTATGGATAGCCCACTTTAGGCAAAAATATATTTGGATTCGAGATGATTTTTTTTTAATGAATCAACACATACCATGACGCATACGCCCTTCGAAAACAGATTCTTCCACAGAACTTGAGCCAGTACATGTTGTAAGCAGTGCCATTACTTGAGGTTGCAAATCCGTAGGAAACTGAGGAAACGGTCCAGTTCTCACATCAAAACCAATAAACCCGCCTTCAATCTTTGAAGGCAATGCTGAAATCTGGTGAGAAGATGATTAAGAGCCAAGAAGAAGAGGAATAGAAGGAGAAGATATAAGTGGAAATTCACTTTCAATTAATCATTCTCAAAAACTATCTCTAAACTAACACAAAGTAAATATTTATAAACATAAAATCCTAGTGAGAAAGGCCATTACCCAAAATACAATCCTTAACCCTGATAAAATGCCAAATCCTACAAATAAAGAAACCCAAAAATATATATACCCAAAATCCAAATAAAAAGACAAGCGTAGTAAGTCTAAAGGGACCATATATTTGAAACACATTAGTAAACCATGTGATGCGACAGCTAATGTGGTCCAAAAATATTTTCCCTCTTACTCTAAAGACAAAATAACCCTCAGCTTAAATACAAATTTATACATGATATCAACCCCTACGCCTACGTTCATTTGCATGATCCCCGTCAGAAAATCAGCTTAGTTCCTTAACAAAATAGATGAAGATAAAAGCATAACTGTATATACCCATACCTCCATGGTGTAGGATGAGCTTCGTCTGATTTTGCAACCAGCAGCTGAAAGCTTTTCTATTAAACATGATAAATGGAGAGGAGTGACAGGTGACATTGAGAAACATGAGCGAGTGATAGCTGCAGCGATCATAAATGTACCAGCTTCGATGCGGTCTGGTATAACAGTATGTTCAGGACCATGTAACCTTTTCCTACCATTGATAACAAGTGTGCTACTCCCTGCTCCTTCGACACAAGCCCCACTAGCATTCAAAAATTGAGCTAGATCGACCACCTCAGGCTCCTATAGAGAAAAAAAATCAGGTAATCATTTCAAATTTTCGAATCAATATATCTAAAAAAGTACCCATATTCTTAACACCCAAAAAAAGAAAAGAAGAGAAGCTTCAATCATCAGAGAGCATACTTTGGCTACATTCGAGAGTACAGTCTTTCCATCAGCCATGGAAGCAGCCATCATAAGAGTTTCAGTTGCACCAACACTAGGATAATCGAGACGGAAACTCCCTCCAACAAGTCCTCTTCCATTTGCAGCATGTGCACAGACTTTTCCATGCCTGTAATTATAAGTTGCATTTGGGTTCAGTTGGCTCTACCAGTTTAAATAAATTAGATGAAATGAACTTTACATCTTTGATGAGGATCTCTTTGATTGACAGAACAGATACAGAGGAAGATGATTTTGGGATACCTATAAAGGATTAGAAAATAGAAACACTTGCATAACCAACTAACCAAGAACCCACGATGCCGGAGGAAACTAAACAAAGTTAAATTTTCTTTAGGACGTTCACAGAAAGCAAGAATAGATGATAAGGTTCCAAGAGTATACAAAGATTGTGTTTTCTTTCTTTTAAGCATCTGAGTCCTACATGTGTGAAACTTGTTCGAATCTGACTTGTTTGAATGTTTTTACCTCTTGGTACAGTAAGACTTTTAAGTGAGTATTCAGCTTAAAAATTGAGCTGAATATGAGATGAAGGTCTGACGATATAAAGTCCGGATAAATTCATTTTAAAATTCCTAAGCTTGAAGATCCTACAAATTCAAGGTTAGATTCATATGAATCAGATTCAGGTGCCTTAAAAAACAAACACCACCTAAGATTAAATGCTTTTACAGTTAGCCCACATGTTTTGCTGAGTAAAAGTTTTACACCAGATAGCAAATCTCTTCACCTCAACTCATCAAGGATCAGATCTGCCATGGCACTAAAGCTGGCACGGGTATGTGATCCATGTCAAATGTGTTTCAGTTGTACCTGAATCTTTTACAATCGGAAAAATAATCACAAGATAACAGATCTCTTTATATCTAAATCATTTCCTAATCTTCGCAGAGGTCTAGTTAATCGAAGATATAGCTATAGATAGAGTTGAATGGTTATCTTGTTGGAGGGAACAAATAGTTGGGACATGGATGAAAGTAATTCCTACAGATAAGACATGATGATGACCATGTATCCTGAGTTGCATGGGCAATGGAAAAAAAAAACACCGGCATCTGCACCAATCGAATACCCGAAGCCTACTGCGTCGAATAAGATAATCCAAAAATGAAACAATCCATCTTAATAAAAACTTTCAGAAGTTGAGATTTTCGTCAAATAGATATAATTAGCCATTGAGTAAACACCTTGATCAGATTATACTAGCACCCACACACAGTCAGACAAGACACATTTCTTTTTCAACAACTTCAATTATAAAATTACAAATCACCAAAAACAAATCTTTGCTTCAATAAATCTTCAACAAAGAACAGAGAAAGAATTAAAAAGAAAAAAAAATACAAGGCATTAGCATAAGCTGAAAATGGAACTAACAATCTCAATAAAACCTTCTAAAAAGTTAAAACTTAAGTCAAACTATTAAACATATAACTAGCCATTGAATCAGCTCCTTAATCAGATTATTTTAGCACATAAAAGATCAGACAAAACAGGGTTCTTTGATTTCAATAGGCTCAATTACAAAACTACAAATAACCCAAAAAAGAATCTTCATTTTCATAAATCTTCAACAAAAAACTAAAGAAAGAACCAAAAAACTAAGCCATTGAACAAAAAAAAAATATGATAATGACCAACACATTATATAGAAAAAATACAGGGGATTTTAAACTTAACTCAATTCGACAACAGCACCAAGAGCACGAAGCCCTCGAATATATAGATCAATGGGTCGGGCACCAATATCACACCCACCAGGTAGTGCCACCATTGCCTCACCAAACCGAGCAAGAATCGGACCCAGAACGAAAAACCCGCCCCGAATCTTCCGAACAGAATCCGAACAAGGCTCTGAAGAACAAAGTCCATCTGTATCAACTGTTATTTCTCCATTAAGTACTTCGATTCGAGCACCTAAAGAACGTAGAACTGAAACCATTGTTGTAATGTCAGAGAGGTTAGGGATATTATGAAGCTTCGAAGTTCCAGAGCAACAGAGTGTTCCTGCAAGGATTGCCAAAGCTGAGTTCTTTGAACCACTGATGTTTACATGACCAGATAGTTTTGATCCACCCACAATGACGAGTTTTTTATCTGGGGGTGGAGTTTGAATGGGGGATTCTAAAGTGGAAAGTAGAGAGAGAGGGGATGTTTTCCTGAGAAAATGAGGGTTGGGTTTGTGATGGATAGAGTGAGAGAGATTGATCCTAGGGTTGAAAATGGCAGCCATGGACACTCAGTTGCAGTCTTGCAGAGCAGAAAGAAATAGAGAGAGAGTGAGAGGGAGGAAAAAGAGAGGGAAATGTGGGCAGTTAAAGGCAGTGCATTTTTCCATTAGGGGCAAAGAAACAAAAAGGTCCCATTTGCGGCACATTTCCCAAGTAGGGGAACCATTTTCAAATTTTGGTACCGGATAATTTACACCAAACATTTTACTTGGTTCACTTAGACAATTTACTCTTACACTCTTCTCACACTTATCTGTGGGAAGATTTGAGTAATGCTATTTAGGCCCTGCTTGGTACTACTGTAAAGGTTTCCAGCTGGAAAATGTTTGCAACCGTAAAGCTTTACTGTAGTAAATATTTGCAATGTAAATATTAATTGGTGCTTGGTATGTTCACAGTAAATGAGCTGTAGACATTTACAACTGCCTGGTTGTACAGGTAAATGCAAGAGAACCAAAATCCATTAAACCACATCTGTATCAGGCATTTCATCGAACATCTCTTCTACCCCTTCTCATATAAATCAAAACTTATTCAATGGTTCTTCAATTTGAAATGAGATGAAAATTTTAGGTTTTTATAGGAATTAGTCCTAATAATTAATAAGGAGGACCGATCTCTACTGATCCCACTTTTAAACCTCCCATACTGATTGTGCTCTCGCGAGGTTCAGATCTAAACAAAAGCTTCTGCTCTCCAGGGTCTTATTTAATTGACCTCAATCTTCGGAGTTAAATCCATGGCTCGCCTAAAGCACAACGCTGCAAGATAAATTTTACTTAGATCGTGCTTGATCAAATCAATTTGGTAGAAGGAAAGAAGTAGATTTGAAGGCCGGTGAACTTACCGAGAACACCAACGAGAATCCATTAGAGATCGACTCTCTAAACTACTCCTAACAGCACACTCACATCATCTTCAACCTTGAAAGTCTATCTCCATGGTTGTACATAGTAATAGAGGAGAGAACACATGAAGAACACTAGAAACTTGGGTTGGGATAGGGGCCCCAACCCCCATGAAGAAACCCTCAAACCCTAGATGCTCACAAACCCTTTCTCTCTCTCAACAAGTCTCTCACACTTTTGGATTCCTCACTACACAATAAGACCAAAACCCTAGGTTTACCTCTTCTTGAACCTTAGGAACTCCAACACCTTTACATTGGCCTCATGGCACTCTTTAGCACACCTCTAACCTATCTAGGACCTCCCTATTTATAGGTTTACAAGAGGTATCTATGAAATAGGAATCCCAGTCCAAAAAGGACTCAAAACATAGCAACTTCATAAATTAGCAATTGCATTCCAAGGGGGGTTGCCAAAAACTCTACACCCCACAGTACCAAGCAGGGCCGTAGACTGGATAATGTTATACTTACATCAGAATCTTACAGAAAAACCTACAGAATTGAAATTTGACGGTAGTAGGTATTCACACATCCTCGTAATTTGTGTCACATACCCTCGTGATTTGCGTCAAACCCAAAATTGTTCCTTTCTGTAGATTATTCTGTAAGTTTTTTTTTGTAACCCTAGCATTACTAATTTAAATCGACCAAGTATCAAACTAAATACAAGAAGCATAGGTGGTATGGTGGGTCCCATTGCCAGATGGTTGAAAAAACTTCTTAAATTACTTTTGGGAAGGGAATGACGGTGGGTCTCACCTGCCACATAAGCTTCTCGCATTTGGCTGCATTTGGTTCTGTAAACTTAATTAGTTTATGCATACAAATATTAGGCGGATTAAACACATAAACTATAATCGATCTAGAGATATCATGCTTGCCACTAATATTAAAGATTCAAGATTGATGCACTTACCTCGATCCATTACGCTAGTTGATGAAGACAACAATGGAGGCAGGCTTTAGCTTTCTACCCAATGCATACCAAAACCCTAAAGGCGAGCCGCACATACGATGGAAGAGTGCAACTTGAGAGGGTGAAAACTATGCCTCCCTATTAATCCTTTTATACTCATATTCCATCATAATGAGTTTTAATAGGGTGTACCTACCAACATCCAATAAGATGGTCCCTAACCCTAATGGGTCTATACAATTGGGTTTTGGTTAAGCCCAGTAATTAAAACACATGGGTAATCATTAATGGGTTAATGTGGGCCACATTCTAACAGGTTCATGATATTACCTAACATCAAAGAGGGGATCGAATTAATCCAAAATATGTGGAAGGCAGAACATCAGTGTGCTACAACAGACTCGAGCTTCCTAAGTGTGGAAAACCAGATACAACTTCAAAGGATTTTGTTAAACTCAGTAGTTTGCAGGGATCAAACTAATTTGCATTCGTAAAATAAATAGTCTTACGCATCGCCCAAGTGAGAGATTACAAAAACTTTATCCATCTACATCATTTCTTGCCAAAATTCATATTCGTGAGTTCATCTAGTTCAGAATGTAACAGGTGTATGGATATTTATCCCTACTTAAAAATCTATTTTTCTCTCCATTAATTGCATGTCATGCGTTTTAATTAATATTCTCAAATACTAGAATAGTTTTTTGATTGATTTATTGTGCAATATTTCAAAGTAATAGTTACGTTTAAGATCGATTTATTGTGTAATAAAAACTGCATATTTATTTGAGAGATTGAGGAAAAAACCAAAAGAAGGGTTACATTTAAGATCTAACCCAGCCAAAATGGGTTTTATAAATCCAACCCAAAAAATTATGAAAAGACTGAAAGACCCTTATAGAGAAAAAAAAAAGATCTCACTTCCACTCTCGCTCTCACTTTCTCTCTCTACAGTAGAGTTTCTAACTCTCATTCTCTCCCACTTTCATTCTTGCCCTTACTTTATCTCTCTACAATTTAGGATTTCCAACTTATTTTCTCTCTCACTTTCAGTTCGGGGATGATGAAGATACACTGGAGTTTTACTCAGATTAGAGATGAAAAGAATTGAAAAGATGAAGATGAGTTGTAGCTTTAATGGTTGCTTGATCAAGACGTGAAGATGAATCGTGACAAAGAAGATGAAGATGAGTTGCAGGTTAATGGCGATTTCATTTTCATCTTCTTTGTGTATGTTCTTTAGATTTGAGAATTGAGATAGCATCTTTGTAAACAGTTGTATACCACTTGTATATCTCTTGCATTCCGATGAGTTATAGGTTAATTAATGGCGATATCATCTTCATTTTATTTTATTTATGTTCATCAGATCTCAAATAACATCTTTGCAAACAATTGCATACTACTTGCATAATATTTACATCATCAGTTTTAATGGAGATCTAACCGGATTTAATAGCGGATTTGAGATCTTTATTTCTATAATCTTCTTTGAATCATGAGGATATAAAAAAAAAGACCAAGAGAATACAATATAAAAATAAATATAATAGTAGTTTTGATAATAAAATAAAGATTTTTTAGCTTCAAAAAAGAAATTTATACCAGCTGCATATAAAACAAACAAAAATTAAGTTTTATTGTCAAATCAAAGTTGAGTAGATGGAAAGTAAAGCTCAAGTTAAAATTGTGGTTAAACTTAAATTTAATTTTATGTATTTATTTTCATCTGAAATTTGTAATTAGTTTTCAAATTTGAGACCCTTTAAACTAATTTTGACCAATTTGTGAGCCGAATTTGCCTTCGACTATTTTTGTCAAAGTTATAGAAATAAATTAAATTGTTTTAAAAGTAGTTATTGTGGAACAAAAATTCGATTTTTCTACACAAAGATATGATCTGAAAACAAAATCAGAACCTCACGTTTTCGTGTTGGAGCCAGTTGGTATGCTTGGAAAAGCCATATAATAAGCATACCTGGAAAGAGCGAAGGGATTGACTGTTGGGATTATGCCCTAAAAACAACAAGTTTGACATCTATGGTTACTTGATTTATCATTAATTTAATTTATCATATTTAACATGCATGGTGAGATTAATAATTTCGATGAATTATTCATATACAAGTGTTGTATATGAGGAGAGATATGATTCATTAGTTAATGCTTTGTTCATGGTCTAAATAAACA
>MVGT01001155.1:307780-320568 GCA_002174775.1 Macleaya cordata | reverse complement strand
GGCGGGGAGGGGGGAGGGCGTCTGAGCATTTTAGTTATTTATTTATTTATTTATTTTCGAGATGAGATTAATTGTGAGCCATAGATTGTTAGGGAGTGGGGATACAACGGTAATAAAATAGAAAAGATTCTTTTTCAAAAATGCCAGGTGGCCTAGGGACACCGCCTGACATTTTTAAAAAAGATTTTTTATTTTTTTTAATTACAGTTGTATCCCCATTTTACTATTTTATCAATAATTTTGTTTGAACCCAAATAAGAACCGAAGTGTAACTTTTAAATATAGGGTAAATTAGGTAAGCTAAATTTAACTTTTACCCGTAGACCACTGTGGATGGCATAATGTACGTAAGATTGTAATCCTTCGGATTAAATGGGAACGTACCTAAGTGGACCCTTGGACTGTGGTCTGTATTCGCAGGCATAGCAATAGCATTAAATTATCAAGTATCAACTGCATTTATTATCACGAACTTCCTCCAATTAAGATGATGAGCTTGCCATACATATATATATGATTCAATTTTAAATTAATTCCCACGATTGCTATCTCACCGACGTGACAGCTGTGGGTAGTTAGTACGTTTCATATATCTCTACTATGCAAGGGGCTGCATCAGCCGACAGTAAGGGTGTAACTCGGGCGGATTGGGTCGGGTTCGAGGATAGTCCGAGCCCAACCCAAAGTCAAATCTACTAGGCCTTGGGGGTGTCAATGGGATGGTTCTGGATCGGAACCTAAAGGTTCCAAATCCGGTCCCGTAAATGTGAAGCGGTTTCGGATCCTTTAGGTTCCGATTCCGGAACCTCAATTGGTTGTTCCGGATCCTGCACTGCTAGGATCCGCGGGTACCCGATACCCGTTTTTAATTATTATTTTTTTATTTTTTCACATAAAACCTATTTGTATTTTGTATTTTCGTATTCTATTCAATTATAAAATTTATTTTATTATGAAATTTGTTATATAATACTCATTAGTTTTTTTTAATTAAAAAAAAGTTAAAAAATTATTGTATAATAGTAAATTAAACTAAAAATTTATACGGAACCGGGTACCCGTTGGGTGGATCCGAAATGGATCCGAAATTAAACGGATCCAAAATGGGTAGATCCAAAATGGATCTGAAATTTATCGGATCCACAAAATGAGGTCCCGGAACCGTAAAAAACAGTTCTGGTACCGGTTCGGTTCCGGCTAGTTTGGTACCCATTGATACCCCTACTAGGCCCGAACCCGACCCCGGGTTTAAGGTGTAGAGCCCAAGCCCGAACCCGAAAGAATCCAAAGAGAACTTAGGTTAGTGAACTTTCTTGTTAGACATCTTAGCTTGTTATGGAGATTTATCTGAACCAGGCAACAATTGCATAAAAAAACTTTAGATTTTTCCAAGATTAATGGTGGTTAAACTCAATCAATGGATTCTAAACCCAGAATTAGATCTCAGATCTAATTAATCAATGCATTCCAGAAATTTTCAACTAGCATTGCTTCAAAACACCTCTTTTCTATTGCAATCCTTACGCTCATGCTCGACTCTCTTATGAGTTTAACAAAAAAGGCCAGATGTTCGTATCATAAAGAGATTTTGAAGAAGAGATTTTAACAAAAACAAAGACATTAGGTATACTTCTGGATCTATATGAAGAGGAGAACATGAGTTAACTGTATAGACGTTGCAGTGGTATGCGGCTAGGGTTTCCAAACCAAAAGCTTCAGAACGATGAAGATAGATCCAATGAAGAGTCGCTAGGGTTTGAAATTTTACAGTTAGAACTTGAGATTGACGGAGATAGAAGAGGACATAAGAGTAATGATTATTTAACCTTTAGGAAATACTACAATGTTATACATACACATATGATCGGTGTAAAAGAGCTCTCACCAAAGTGTATATAAGAGTCGGGATCGGGTTCCTTGGGCTGCCCGATGTGTCAACCCGAACCCAACCTGATCTGAAGTTGGGTTTATGTTTTAAGGCCCAAGCCCGAACCCGAGCCCAAATATCTTAAACCCAAGTCCGACCCAATATCGGGTTTAGCCCGTCGGGCTCGAGTTAGGCCCGCCCAAGTTGCACCCCTAGCCAACAGTAACGGCTGGATACAGCCCCTAAGCCGTTGAGTTTTTAAAAAAGCTGGGAGAGAGATAGACAGAGAAAAGAAGGCAAAGGAGTAGCCAAATAAGAGGCGTGCCTACAACACAATAAGCTGTAGGAATGTCCTCACCCTTTTTTTTTGTTAAAAGAACTTTTTTATAACTGACGGTTGTGTCTTGTAATCTTATTTATTTATTTACACTTGGTTTACACTTTCCAGTGGGGTCATATGGAGTCGATCCAATGGCTCATTTTTTTGAAAAATGATCTCCTCAACGTCAAGATCACATCTGACTACACATTGTTATCACTGGACCCACAACTCTAGTGCTCACTCGAATTTGATTTAAGGGCTAATTTTATGTGTAGAAGATCTCCTCAATGTTCAAATCATAATAGTTCAGGATTCTACAAGTGCCATCACATAAAAATTTATTTATTTTTAATAATAACGCGCCGTAAAATTTGCCAACTCACACGTGTGTGAAGGGACAAAATGAATTTGTCACGCGTGAAGCGTGGGTAGGGGTGCGCGTGAAATGCGCGTAGTACAAAATGTATGTAGTGCATTTGGACATCCAACGCGAAGTGCGTGTGGGGAGGACGGACAACCAACTCACACACGCAAAGCGCGTAGGGGGGCTCGTCTATAATAAAGAAGGAATCCATGCATCAAATGACCAATTTCATAAATGATTTATAAATTATCTGTCATGATTGTAGAGTTAACATGGAGATGATCTAAAGATTCAATATTTTTTGTGATATTGTTTTTTTAGATTATTACATTAAGAAATCAGATTGTTTTAAAACTTCTAATACAAACAAATGTTATTTAAAAATCAATGGCAAAACAAAGATGCCTAAATCTTATTAATTTTTAAGAACTAATTTGAAAGAATTACAAGTTTTTATACCAGTTAGAGAGAGAGAGAGAGGTAATGCAATATTGAATGAGAGAGAGAGAGAGAGAGAGAGAGAGGTAATGCAATATTGAATGCAATCTTGTTCCAGTTTTTTCCCTACATAAAATCCAGCCTTGGGGTCATAATAAACAAGTGCAGGCCGGCCAAGTTAATTTTGATCCCAATAGAGATCACAGTATAAAACGACATTCACGTTTTGGCGCATAGTATATGAATATTATATGCGGCATGATGTTAATACACTCTTTAGTTATGTGAGTTTAGAGTAGCATATGGGGCTTACATTGCAACGATTCAAAGATGTTAATTTTCGATGAAAATATACTCCTGACCTTGTAGATCACCCTCCCCAAATATTAGTTCATTTTATAATTTGTAATTTCATCATTCCAATCATGGTAAAATAGGTGGCTTATTAATCAGTACTGAATGATGCATGAGGTTAAAAATTTAAAATAAGTTAACTTTCGGTGAGAATAATCTAAATGATGAGGAAAAAACTTCACCCAAAATCATATCTTAGATCATTTTCAAATAGCTAGACTACTCCACAAGCTAATATACAAAAGTGATGTTTGAATAACTACGTATCAGCATAGTTGGTTGATATCCCTCCTTTAAAAGGAGGTCTTTAATTAAACGTTTCGATTGTGATATTGTCGTGGGTTTGTTTGAAATTAGTTATAAGTACTTTATATTATGTAATAAACTAGTTATAACCCATGCCTTCGGCGCGATCCATAATTCGTTGTACATTTTCGTCATCTAAATCGTGCATGCGACTCATGTCAATATACCTTCTGCATGCCGACTATGTGTCGTCTACACCCCATTCATACTTAATACCAATGCAAAATACTTTTATTTTTTCTTTTAAATTTTGGTAGTGATGACTGGTCTTATTTAGAAGATCTTCGCAAATCATTTTCAAAAATATAAATTTTGTTAAAAAACGATTTGTAGATAAAAAGATATAATATTCTTATTTTAAAAAATTTAGAGTTACATAAATTTCTCTCTCCTCCACATGTCATATTTTTATTACTCAACGTGTACATACCATTTTTTATCTACAAACTCATACTAATTATATACCTTTTAGATATTCTTTATTTACCAAATACGCCATTGATTAGAAAGTTTATATATTTGTCCCAGTCAACAAAGATGACCCAGATTTGTTAACGTTCTTTTTTTTTAGAAGTGGAAAGGAAATTAATAAATAGATTAAAGAATAAAAGAATGTTACAAATACAATAGGCTCACAATATATATAAAGTGAGAGTCAAAGGGGAAGCCAGCACCATATGTGTAATACCCCAAGAAATTTCATAGTGTGAATATTCCATACTTGACCAACATAATTAACTTAGTATGAAAGTATGCCCATTTGGGTGAGTATTGATTTGAAAAATAAATTTCTCCTATGCATGGTAATATGCATGGAAACTCATAATGTACTTTAAGAGAGCTATCTCTAAAAAAAAAAATAATAATAAAAAATAAATAAATAAATAAATAATTAATTAAAAAAAAAATATTTTTTATTAGCACATGGGCTGCTGCTACAGTAGCCGACGGCTTCCACTGTAGCAACACTTAAAAAAATTAATAAAATATTTAATTAAAAAAAATATTTTTAAAAGAAATAATAATAAAAAAATAAACAAAGTTTCTTATATAAACCCCTAATTCCTTACCATTTCTCCTCACAATCCTCTCCTCTTTCTTCCCTTCTCTCTCCTACTTATACTAACTCTTTCTCCCCTCTTCTCTCATATATCTCACCCCTAAATTCCCCCCATAGGTTACGTTGAGGGTGAAGGATTCAAAAATATACAGATTAAGAAGCAGATAGCTTGTGTTATCAAATTTGTATAAATATAGCTGATGAATTAAACTACTATTCTATCACTGGGGATAAGAGTTATTTGTATTAATTCTTATTGTTTTAATATTCATATAAACCTAGATGTTAAGTTTTAAATTGTATAATTTATGTATTAATTTACATTTAATTATCGTCATGAATAATTAAATTAATTAGGTTTTATACGAAATTGTATAATTATCGTAATTCATACTGTTAGATTTACAAAACGGTGGTTTTGGACATGTTCCGGTCAAAATTGACCCGAGTCTATTTCTGACAAAATTATAGATCTCGATTTTTCCTTTTCAAAAAGGTATTATATCATGTATTTCTAATTTCGAGTTGGAGAATAATTTCTCTTCAACGTTATTGATTTTACGAATATTGTTAAAAAGTTAAAATTATATTTTTTGAGTTTTTACCCGTCCAGATCAGTACTTCGGACGCATATTTGGGCCCCGTATGATCGGAAATGACCTCTAGCCATTTCAGGTTAAGTGGTAGATCTGTGAATCTAATTTCTATAATGAATTTATTTATAAAATTTAGATTTACGGTTAAATAGATACGTCCATTTTACTCAACTGTGTGCAGTTGTAACAGAAATTGTATTCAAACATTAAATTTTTATTTTTCTTTGATTTGGAATGTTTTTGACGAGTTAATGAGCGTTGACCTCAATATTAGTTAACTTGACTTGACTTTGACTTAGTTAGAGACTTAAGTTGACCTTTAATTGGACTTGGTTAACTTGGACCTTACTTTAAGATAAAAAATGTTGACTAAAGTAGACCATTAACAAAATATTTTTAAATTCATTGTCTTTCAAAAGTAAAGTTTATGAGTTTTATTCGATATTTTTACTTACACTTTTATTACATTAATCACGCCTTGGTTTTCGGACTCGGCGAATAGGGTCAGATTTAGAGTACCAAAAATCGGGGTGTGACAGCTTGGTATCAGAGCACAAGTTCCTGATTTCTTGGGCTTGTGAGTTCTAAACTTTCATTATATTATAAAATTTTCTTTCATAACAAAATTATTTATGTTTTATTTTCTCGCATAAAAAAAAATTATATGAAAATTCTTTTCTTTTCCTTACTCATTTATAGGATGGCGTATGAGTGTGTTCAGCTTAAAACCAAAATAAATAGGATAAACCCTGTGTTGTTTGGGGTAGGATAATAACTAAAAATCTTATTATAATACGGTTGATTGTATATAGTTAATAATTAAGGTTTACTGCTAGTAAGACCTTTGTACGTAGGAATTATTTGTTTCATATAGAAGTTATGCGTGAAGCAAGTTGATCTATTTACATAATTATAGAATACATATAGGAAAGTACACTTGAATAGATAGTCAAGTTGATGCTTAATTTTTGTATGTAGTTCAATAATGTTGAAATACATACTTGTATGAATAATGATGGAGTATATATGAATAGTACCTTGTATACATAAATAATATCGTATACGTGAATAGTATTCGAAGAATAGTATCAAAGTGACAATAATATATGAATTATATTCTATAAATAATATTTAATAAATAATTCAACACAGTTGTGAATAATGTCGTATACGTGTATAATACCGTATATGTGAATAGTGACCTTGACTAATAGTGCATAAATTAACTTTTTTGATGAGAAATTGATGAATATTATATTATACAAATTGTATACGAATCATGCTATATGATTTAGTGAATAATATTCTGTGAATAGTATGGTACACGTAAATAGTGATTATCCACTTAAATAGTATACACGCGCGAAATAATACCGTACACGTGAACACTAAAGTATCAATTTTTACTACTTGAATTAGATTTTCAAATAATGCAAGGCAAATTATTTTATAAGTGATTATTTAAATATATAAGAATAGTAATGTATATTTGAATAGTATCGTATATCAGTGGTTCGAACCAGCTGGTGTGATCGGTCGTTTTTTTGACATGTTCGAACTCTCCGGCGGCCATTGTTTTTTTTTTTTGGGCATGCATTTTTCTTACAAACACATGCAATTTTTTTGAAAAGGTAACTGATCTTTATTGATTCAAGGAGAAACTATTACAAAAGGAGGAGGTTTCAATAACAAAAAAAAAATTTAATTAAAATATTATAAAAAATATGTATATATATTTTACTATCTAAGTTGAAACTAGAGATTGGCATGAAACTTTTGGCTTTAGTTTCACCTAATTTCGATAAAAGGATTAATTGGAGCAAAAATTTAAAGTTTGATTTTGTTTTTTAGGTGTGGTGTATAAAATACGTATTTTAGTATACAAGACTGTCTGTATACTTATGACTTATTTTGAATATCTTATAGTAAAAATTGGTTTCGACTTATTTTAGAGAAAATTTAAGCTCTTGAAAACTAGTGTTCAAAATGGGTTCAATTGTACCATTTTGAGTAACAGTTAGTTAATTACAGTGATTGTTGTCAATTGTGCACAATAAACTCCAAAAATTATTTTTGAAAGTGAAACAAATAGTTTTACTGAATGTTTTAACTTATAGTTTTGCTATACCTCGAGCTAGATTTTCTAGGTCCGAAAATCGAAGTGTGAAATATCACTTAGAACTATTCTAATTTAAAGAAGTTAGTAGAAAATGATGTGACACAATTAGTAATGAGTTTCACAATATTTGTGAAGGATAACGAATTTGAATGCTTCGATATTCGAATGTATCTAGGCTTTGAATAAATACTTTTATTTTAAGAATAAATTCATTCGAAGTTACATTAAGAAATATTTTTCTGTTGATGACACTTTTGATCTATTAGTCAACTAAACTTAAAGTTGGCATGATTACAATGATATAATTATGCACTGGCATTTCTTGATGTATTTCGTGTTAATGCTTAGAAATTTTGAGTTGTACTATGAGTTTTGACTTCTTGAAGAAAGTCGGTTGACCTTATTGAATCAATAAGATTGTGTGATTTGATTATTAATCAGGAACCAATTGTTGGTTGATCTTATTTGAGATGGTTAGATATGATATAATCCTAGAAGTGGATATGTTGATATCATATTAGATAATATTATACTATTTCAAGTTAGTAGAAAAATTAGAATTATTTTTCGAGGAAGTAAACATGAAGTTTATATACTTTAGTTAATATTTAATTATCAAAACCGTTGGACGGATATCGAGGATATACAAACACCAAGAAATTTTTTTTTTGTATACAAAATTTTGCAAGAATATTGAAAAAAAAATGTTTCTACATACGGCTGATACATGGTGTTATTTTGAGATAAGGGATGGCGATGAAAGTGTGATGGAAAACAGTTAGTTCTCCGTATATGTGACACATACCACATAGGATGGAATTGTTTGAACTGATCATCCAAGACAGAGCAACCATGTCGGTGAGTGGAAACAACGAAAGAGGTTAGCCACTGGGTGATTATTCACACCAAATCATATATTCCCCAACAATTTTAATTTTCACCACATCGTAAACTTAATGGAGAAATTCATAAGCAAAACAACACCAAATGAACTTAAGTTCAAATCGAGATTAAAATCTGAAATTCATATAAAATATAAGTTATTTTCTAAGTATGTTTTACCTTTTGATTGTATTGAATTTCGGGACGAAATTCTTTTTCGGGGGTGATGATGTAATACCCCAAGAAATTCCATAGTGTGAATATTCCACACTTGACCAACATAATTAACTTAGTATAAAAGTATGCCCATTTGGGTGAGTATTGATTTGAAAAATAAATTTCTTATATGCATGTTAATATGCATGGAAACTCATAATGTACTTTAAGAGAGCTATCTCTAAAAAAAATAAAAAAATAAATAATTAATTAAAAAATATATTTTTTTTATTAGCACATGGGTTGCTGCTACAGTAGCCGATGGCTTCTACTGTAGCAGCACTTAAAAAATTAATAAAATATTTAATTAAAAAAATATTTTTAAAAGAAATAATAATAAAAAAATAAACAAAATTTCTTATATAAACCCCTAATTACTTACCATTTCTCCTCGTAATCCTCTCCCCTTTCTTCCCTTCTCTCTCCCACTTATACTAACTCTTTCTCCCCTCTTCTCTCATATATCTCTCTCTTAATAACATGTCTCCATTTTATTTTTCATTTTTTAACCCTATTTAATTACATAAGGTTGATTTTACAAATATCAATAAGGTTATGGAAATTCAATGTTCTACACCATTGAATTGGAGATAGCGAATAAGGTAGGTGGGATCTCTACTATAAACTAAATTTAATTTTATGTTTTTGTTATGAAATTGCATATGAAATGTATTTATCTTGCATGGTCACATTTAATTATTTAATGCAAGGGTTGAGTTTTTATTCATAAGAAAAATGAATTAAATGAAGTTTAATAATAACTTGTCATCTAGATTAAAAATAAATCTAGATGGTATCGGTAATGGGAGACCTCTATAACACCTGCAGGTACCGTTGAGTTCCGACTTGAGGAGACAGTGGAAACCGATGTAATGGACCTAAAATGATGGTTAATTATTTAAAAAGAAAAATCTCTTTTTGATGCATTAATATGGTGATTTTTGCATGTTTCAAATCTAGTATTTTTGGATAGTTTGCACCTACTGAGTTTTACTCACCCCTAAATTCCCCCCACAGATTATGTTGAGGGTGAAGGATTCAAAGATGTACAGATTAAGAAGCAGATAGCTTGTGTTATCAAATTTATATAAATATAGCTGATGAATTAAACTACTATTCTATCACTGGGGATAAGTGTTATTTGTATTAATTCTTATTGTTTTAACATTCATATAAACTTAGATGTTAAGTTTTAAATTGTATAATTTATGTATTAATTTACATTTAATTATTGTCATGAATAATTGAATTAATTAAGTTTTATACGAAATTGTAGAATTCTCGTAATTCATACTGTCAGATTTACAAAACGGTGTTTTTGGACATGTTCCGATCAAAATTGAGCCGAGTCTATTTCTGACAAAATTATAGATCTCGATTTTTCCTTTTCAAAAAAGTATTATACTATGTATTTCTAATTTCGAGTTGGAGAATAATTTCTCTTCAACATTATTGATTTTACGAATATTGTTAAAAAGCTGAAATTATATTTTTTGAGTTTTTACACGTCCAGATCAGTACTTCGGACGCATATTTGGGCCCCGTATGATTGGAATTGGCCTCTAGCCATTTCTGGTTAAGTTCTAGATCTGTGAATCTAATTTCTATAATGAATTTATTTATAAAATTTGGATTTACGGTTAAATAGATACATCCATTTTACTCAACTTTGTGCAGTTGAAACAAAAATTGTATTCAAACATTAAATTTTTATTTTTCTTTGATTTGGAATGTTTTTGACGAGTCAATGAGCGTTGACCTCAATATTAGTTAACTTGACTTGACTTTGACTTAGTTAGAGACTTAAGTTGACCTTTAATTGGACTTGGTTAACTTGGACCTTACTTTAAGATAAAAATGTTGACTAAAGTAGACCATTAACAAAATGTTTTTAAATTCATTGTCTTTAAAAAGTAAAGTATATGAGTTTTATTCGATATTTTTACTTACACTTTTATTACATTAATCACGCCTTGGTTTTCGAACTCGGCAAATCGGGTCGGATTTAGAGTACCGAAAATCGGGGTGTGACAATATAAGTGCATATGCTAAAGTCTACATGTCTTTAATCGAAAATACTATCCCAGTTGAAGACGCAGTAACTAAATGAATATAGGAAATCAGTAGATGATTTTTCGCCCAAAAGCAGATCTGAGATTTGATTCTGATCACCAGTTGTGAGGTGGGTTTCATTTTTCCTTCGAAGGCCCTGGCGTTGCGTTCCTTCCAAATAGACCAAGCGATAGTCGCTGGTATGAGCTGCCAAATGACTTTTCCAAGGGGCGATAAACCTGGTCGATGCTAGCAAAATGCGAGTTGAAGGTGAGTTTTTGGAGCTACGCAACACCAGCTGCTGTTTTCGTTTTTGGAGCTTATCTAAGGTGAGAATTTTGCGATAAACCTGGTCGATACCAAATCTCACGGGTGAACTTGCAATGGATTAGTAAGTGAGACGGGGACTCTTCCTCCTGAAGACACATGAAGCACCGATTGGGTAATTGATGTCTTCGTTTTTGGAGGTTATCTTAGGTGAGAATTTTGCAAAGTGATGCTTCTCACATGAAGAAATAGATCTTTAGCGGCATACATGACTTCCAGATAAATGTAAAAGGGTAACTGTTGTGATGAAGAGGAGACCAAAGGAAGTCATATACTGATTTAACCGAGAAGCCATTTCGATTGGGAGGCCAGCTGATTGCATCTTCTTTAAGTGTAGGAAGGTTGCTAATATATGGATTTCATCTTCCTTCAGTTCGCGTGTGAATGAAAAATTCCAACTAGGACTCGTTCCTGATTCTGAAATAAAGTCTCTAACCATGCCATTCTAGAGGCTAGAGATCTTGAAGATTGAGCGGAAGTCTACTGCTATCACTGAATTGTCGAGCTAATGATCTCACCAAAAAGACGTTTGCATGCCAGAATTAAGCTTGATGTGACATTCTGCTAACATCTTCCCACCAGCCTCCATTATAGTTCTCCAGCAACTACGGCCATGCGGGCGAGACGAGGGGTTTGGACGCCAAGAAGATTTATGGGGTCCGTATTTCTCTAAGATGATATAAAACTATAACTGATCTTTCTCTACAAAAAAATGCCATGACCATTTAGAAAGTAAAGCCTTGTTCATCGTGCGAATGTTCCTAATCCCCAAACCTCCTGAATCCATAGGTGCGCAGATGGTCTCCCAGCAAACAAGATGATATCCATGTGAGGATCCACCCTTGTCCCATAGGAAATTATGCATTTTCCTCTCTAAGATGGCAGCCACCGAGGCTGGAATCCTGAAAATGGACAAAAAGTAAATAGCAAAGTTAGACAAGCAAGAGTTTACCAAAGTGAGTCTACCCCCTTTGAGAGACATTTATGTTTCCAGTTGTCTAATTTTTTGTCAAAGCGTTTAATGACTGGATCCCAGATAACATAGGAGTGGGGTCGAGCCCCAAGAGGCATGCCTAGGTAGGAAAAAGGTAAGGAGTCTATGGAGCATGCTAATTGGACAACCCAATCCTGATCGTTCTTTATCTCAAGACCGCTCTGTTTTATTATATAGATAATTAGTTCTACGTTGTTGCGATCTCTATGTGTTAATTGGTTCTGGCATCTTCTCTTCGTTCGTTAGTAATGATCTCTATGTATCCTGTCTGAGACTTCTAACTTCTGGTCGTCATATGTACATACGTATATGGTTATTTATCTGTATTTCTCACATAGTTATTACTTATTGTTGTGACTTCAACAATAGACGTCTGATACGTGCATATGTTTGTGGGTTGTTATGAGTTGTGCCAGTGGAGTGTAATGATTGTGGTGAGTTGTGAGAAGAGTGTAATGATTGTTGTGAGTTGAGAGTGTGGAGTGTTATGATGCTTTGAGTGTTATGATTGTTGTGAGTTGAGAGTGTGGAATGTTATGATGCTTTGTGAGTAGGATGATGGGACCATTATATGATGTGTTTGTGTAGTGGGTTTGTTGGTAGGATTATAGTGATTTATTATCTATTTAAGGAACCACCGATTGAGGACTCTCCTCACGGTTGAATTGAATCCTCTCATTTGTGTCTCCTTCTTCCCCTCTCTTCTGAACTTCTCTCTCCCCATTATCTCCCATTTCAATCTCATTCTCTATAACTCAAATATCACATAAAACCACCCTATCAATTGGTATCAGAGCCATCTGATCCTATACCCACTTTGCCTACTTCTTCACTCGCCTTCATCATCATCTCTGTTCGACAACTTTCATCTCATCTTCCCCAAAAAAAAAA
>MVGT01001155.1:231751-288619 GCA_002174775.1 Macleaya cordata | reverse complement strand
GACCGATGGTGGAGGGTCGTGGGATTGTGTTTCCATGAACACAATCCCTCTCCCACTTAATTAATTAAAATGAGGGATATATTTTAAAGTTTTAAAAAAAATGTGCATTTGCGTAAATTCTATTATATTTCTATACATATAATGTACAATATAAAATTACACATTAATAAACATCTAATGTTAATAATTCAACACATATTTCTAAAAACTAATACATACAAACTATACATTTAATGCATATATCTATTGTATGTAATTATACATCTCATGTATATAATTCAGAGCATTAAAGTGTTGCATACATCACATGTATCAACTAAGTCCATATACATCACATGTATATCGTATAAGGAGTTCTCAATTATTTAATTGATTGATCAATAGATTCGTAACCATAAAATTCTATCACATAGAGCTTGTACACGATTCATCACATCTAGGGATTAATTGGGTGCTTGGATTATCCATTTCAGTAAAATAAACCTTTTAAAATACTTTTTAAAAATAAAACCCTGAAGAAAAACTATTTTTCCTCAATATCTGCCAAAAACAGATTGTACACTGACATAGAATGGACCGGCAAGGGCAAGTACCGACTCTGGTCTAACAAGCCGGAGTCAAAAGTTGAAAAACAGTTTTTCAGGGTCTGGGTCGGTCTGGTTCGGATCGATTTGAGTTGCTTGACTAGTCTGACTTAGGTTGAGTCGCCTGACTAGTCTGACTCGGATAGAGTCGCCTGACTAATCTGACTCGGTTTAAGTCGTACGAGTCAACTCTGATCAATTGTAAACCCTTGGTCAATTGACAAACTGGTTAGGTCAGCAATTAACTGGGTCAACCCTTACTGGTTGGTGGGTAATTTTCTGGTTGAACCATCTGGGTCAGGTTGACCCGATTCGCCCCGTTTGGTTCTATTTGACTTGGTCTAGCTAAGCTGCATCGGTATGACCTTTTGTGAGGAGCACTGGATCATACTTGTATACTACACACGTTCACAGCACACATGTGTGGCACAACAAAGTACTACACTCATGCGCACGTGTGGACCGTACACGCACCAGCTCCCACTACACAACATCACACACATACATCAAGCATGTGTACCGCACACACGTATGATGCATAGATGCACCACACACATGCACACACGTGCGCTCCATATATGCCACAACCTTGTTGGACCACGGGCTAACTCACAGGTTGAACCATGTGTTATCCGATCTGGTCCAGTCGGGTTAATGTGCGAGTTGAATGGGTTAGGTCGATCTGGCCTGCGAGCTGACCCACGGGTTGAACCGCGAGTCCACAGACCGAGCAAACGAGTTTGGATATTAGGTTATCGGGTCAGCAATTTTGGTCAGGTTACCGGGTTGTCGGATCGGGCCAATGGGTCTGTACATGGGCGACTGGGTAGGGTCATTGGTTGGAGTGAACCAACCAAACAGTCCCTAACAATGTCCACATCCAAACACCTCCTAACCCAAATCCTTATACCCTAACCTATCCCAAAATAACTTATCTTAACTCAATCCAAACATTCCTTAAGAAAAAACTCTTTTTTTTAATTATGCCTAGCCAAACAACACTTAAGAAAAAACACTTTTTATTTAACATGCCAAACCAAACAGCACTTAAGAAAAAACACTTTTTCCTTAGTATGTCAAACCAAACAACACTTAATTGCTAATGGGTCGCCCCTTAATAGTTATTGGATTTCCCCTTAACAGTCAATGGGTTACCCCATAACAGTTTGTGCGTTACCCCAAAACAGTCAGCAGGTTACCCCTTAATAGTTCTGGATTACCCCATAGCAATTAACTGGTTACCCCATAACAGTTTGTGGGTTACCCCATAACAGTTCTGGGTTACCCCATAGCAATTAACTGGTTATCCCATAACAATTCGTGGGTTATCCCATAGTAATTAGTAGGTTACCCCTTAACAATTCTGGGTTATCCCGTAACAGTTCTGGGTTACCCCATAGCAATTAACTGGTTACCCCATAAAAGTTCGTGGGTTATTCCTTAACCTATAACCAAACATATATTTAAGAAAACCCTTTTCTTAATTTCTAAACCAAACATACCCTAACACTAAAACTAACAATAATGGTCGAACCATTATATTTAATGAAATCTAGTGTAATTAATAAATCATCTAATTAGAAACTACTTTTAATTAATTAAACACTTATATGTAATGAAATCTAGTGTAATGAAATCTAATTAGAAGCCAACAATAATGGTCGAACCATTATATGTAATGAAATCTAGTGTAATTAATAAATCATTTAATTAGAAACTACTTTTAATTAATTAAACACTTTAACCAATTAAAAATTTCTAATTAAAANTCATAACTCTCTAACGTTTGATCCGATTCGCCTATATGATATATGCTTTTTGTAAGAAATCGAAGTTTCTACAACTTTGCGTGAAATAGCAAATCTCCAATTCTGCACCAAAGTGCCTCAAAACTCGATTTTAAATTCTAACGGGAATATACTACGAATTTTGGGTTTTTGAAACCATAAAGCTCATAACTTGAATTCTAAATTGGGAGAGAGTTTTAGATACACAAGTTAGGGTGGGCTATCTTATGAACCCTATCTCTATTTATAGAGAAAGACTCTCTTCCCATATCTTTAGCTCCAAGTTAGGTCCATATGGGCCCCACTTACTTAAGCTTTTGATTTATTACTTTGAAATCCATATATCTCATATAATTCTCAAATAATAAATCTAATTGCAGTTAAGTCCACTAAATAACTGCAACTGAATACTCTCAAGTAAATGAATATTATTCAGAAGCCCTTTACTCGTTATACCAACAAATAGTCCCTCCACTTAACTGATATTCGTAATATACACCAAGGTAACATTAACTATTAATGTTAGCACCTTTCGAGTAATTACATCTTAGTCCTTGCCTGCCATATCATACCATTATAATTATTCTAATAATCCAAAAAACTTCCTGGGACGACACCGACCTCCATGCCACCGTACATGATGGCACCTGTTGAACTCAAGGAGCTGGACAAACAACTATTAGAATTAAAGGAATGTGGTTTTATTAGGGAGAGTACCTCATCTTGGGGTGCGCCTATTCTCTTTGTTAAGAAGAAGGATGGAACTCTCCGCTTGTGCATCGACTATCGACGACTAAATCAAGTAACAGTTAAAAACAAGTACCCACTACCAAGGATTGACGATCTATTTGACCAGCTTAAAGGAGCACAATACTTTTCAAAGATCGACTTAAGGTCTGGATATCACCAATTACGGGTATGGGAGGACGATATTTCGAAGACTGCTTTTCGAACTCGTTACGGACTCTTTGAATTTTTTGTGATGCCTTTCGGACTCACCAATGCTCCAACAGCATTTATAGATCTGATGAATCGTTGGTTTAGGCCATACCTCGACAAGTTTGTTGTGGTGTTTGTGGACGACATTTTGGTTTACTCAAAGACTTATGAAGAGCATGCAGAACATCTAAAAATCACCCTACAAACACTGAGAGGGCATCAGTTGTATGCAAAGCTAAGTAAATGTGACTTCTGGCTATCGGAGGTCCAGTATTTGGGTCATGTGGTGACAAGAGATGGTATTCGAGTGGACCCTACTAAGATCGAAGCTGTGCTGAAATGGGAAAGACCAAAGAACGTATTCGAAATTCGTAACTTCCTTGGTTTAGCTGGCTATTACCGAAGATTTGTAGAGGGATTTTCTTGCTTAGCAGCACCAATGACTAAGTTGACTAAGAAGGGCGCGAAGTTCGTGTGGAATGAGGAGTGTGAAGAATCCTTTCTTATGTTGAAGGAAAAGTTGACTTCAACACCTGTGTTAATTACCCCAGAGAGTGGAACATGGTATATCATTTATAGTGATGCTTCCTTGAAGGGACTCTGTTGTGTGCTTATGCAACAAGGACGAGTTGTTGCCTACGCATCAAGACAACTGAAGGTGCATGAACAAAATAGGATCGCATGCGCAGTCTAGAATAATTAATACTATTGATTAGGCTCTCAAGGGAATATCATTTTGGTGTGGATTCCTTATTGACACAAAGTAATCCCACTAAGTGATTTCGACCACCCAACCTACCCAGAATATTGGATCACGTTTGCGTTGTCTGACCTCACTGTTTGGTAGATCAAAGTGAGTAGAAACCAACTTGTAGGGTATACTCTGCTCTCAGAATTTAGGACATTTACAATTAGCATGTTTTACAGAATCTTTTTATGTGCTGACAATAACATAAAAAGTATTATGTCTGACCTGTTCAGTGTATTCTTAACATACCAACACACTGACTTAGAATCGCCACTCCGGTGATGGAGATACATCACCCTATAATATAGAAATCTAGTGTGTTATAGTCTTATCAGATGAATTGTTTAGATTCATCACTGACTATGAACTATACAAGAATATGAGGAACTAGTAAATTACTTACAACATCATCTTGTGATGTTGTAATTATTCTAGACTGCGAGGATTTATAAAGCCCTTTCAAATTGAATGCCTGCCCTTTGTGTGGTATTCTATTTCGGCACTCCCATCGTAAGATCATTATTACTTTTGAATTGAATCACGTCTTTGAATTTCGTCTTTCTCAACTTTAAAGGCATGGACCACCGTCCACCTAAATGCCAAATGTAAATCTCCTAAAAAATGTGAGCATTATAGCATCACTCTTTTAAATTAAACTCTCTAGCTTCTTCATATATATTTACATTGGAAGAAAGATTAGAAAATTTCTTTATTTTTCTAGAAGGATGGCTTTTTATAATTAATTTATCTCTCTAAATGAACTAATTATATAAATATGAGGGAGGTTATTGCACTCCCTCTTAGAACACCCCCTTATAACGCTCCCTCCTATGGGGTCCACATGCTATGCATCCCGAGGCTAATTTTTTAGAGGATGGTCTTCTCACTATGTATATCATCATATTAAAAAATCACTTCGTTCTAAAACTTCTAAACCCTTCAAATTAACCTTTAAAAATTAGAAACTATTTGGTAACTATTTAAGGGTCAAATAGTTACCAATTTTTAAGAACTAATTTGAGGGAGTTAAAAGTTTTAGAACGAGCTGATTTTTTAATATGATGATATACATAATGAAGAGAACGTCCTCTAAAAAAATTAACCTCTGGATGTAGCACATGTGGGTCTCAGAGGAGGGGGCGTTTTAAGAGAGGTGCAATAACCTTCCTCTATAGACATATATATCATCCAATCCTCGGCATCTGAGGTCACGAGAAGTCTAATATTCTAACGTACACAAACTGGTTGGTTGGTTGGATCATCAGTACTGTAATGCCTTCATTAAAAAAAAGTCAAAGATAAAAAATTCTGTTCCCTCGTCGTGTATCTTGTGTTTGGAAACCCTTATTGACAGGCACTATTATTATATAGCCAGATACATTATTGAAATTTTTTTTTACTGTTAAAAAAAAGGTACATTATTGATAAAATGGGGCATGCAGTTGGCCAAAAGTTCTTGCAAGTAGAAATATTATGCATATAAGATCGATCAACGTTTTCTTTGGCATGAGATTCTTTTTCTTCACACCTCACGACTTGCTGTACGTTGTAAGGCAATAATTTAATATTCTGTGTACGTATTTTGAAGAATTTGAAAAATATTTTTTAAAGTATAAATTTTATTAAAATTTAATTTATTTTTTGATCGAGAAAATTATTCAATTTTTATTTTTAAATCTCAAGAAAGATTTGGGACTAAAAAACGTTGGCCCATCCTACCCTTGAGGCTAAACAGATCACAAAATTGAGCTTCCAGCCTAATTTCTTGTTGATTTAAATTTAGAAGTCGTGGTACCCTGCGATGCAACACTTGGAGCACACCTAAAGGCAGTAGCTCTTATTATTTTACTTCTTGATTGTGCAGTCTACAATTGCAGTTCATAATTTTCAAACCCACGATACAGGGTGTTGTAACGTTAATTACAAACCAATTTAGTATGTTCTTAAAAAAATTGTACTGAGTTGATTCGGCTTAATTACTCATCATCTTTATTATCTGTCAAGTCCGACCCCCCATCGTTTCGAAATTCAGAGTACAAAGTTCATATATAGGCCCTGCTTGGTGCACCGTGAATATTCGTAAATGCAAAAATTTACGGTTCTTGTAGGTGCTAATTAAAATTTTATAAATTAGAAAAATAAATAAATAAAAAATTTTAGGTTGTTTATTTTGTAAACTCATTGCAAATCCCACCAAATATTTGCTATTAGATACCCTTATCAATCACCTACAAACACATAATGAACCCTGAATTTTCGCATTTGCAAATATTCATGGTGTACCAAGCAAAGCCATAGTGTTAATTATTAGTCTGTTAATCTCGTCATTAACTGAACATTAATTTTTAATTTGTTGCAAAATTTGGGATCCTCTATTCTGACCAGGTCAACATGCACTTTTGGAGGGGTAAATAAAGATTGAGTGAGATATCCATTTTTGTGGCTCATATTTTTCTATGACTGGTGATATTCCCCATCCTCAAACACATAGGGGGATATTCTACACTAGGGGATGTCTCTATTTTGTTAAAATGCACTTGGGGGCATCCCCTCAATAAACTAGGGATATCCTAACATTTTTTTAATAAATAATTAAAAAATGTAATACTTAAAAAATATTTAAAATCTCTCCCGCATCTTCCCCACTACTGCCATCACCACCACCGCTTCCACCTCTACCGTGCCTCAATCTCGCAACCACCGCATTTAAGAGAGAGAAGATAGAAAGGGAAAAGAGAGAGAAAGAGAGGGAGAGGGACAAGGACAGGAAGAGGAAGAGGAAGAAGAAGATCTGATATTTTTAGATCTTAGTTCTTTTTTATTCCTCTCCCTTTCACTGGATCTATCGCCTCTCTCTTTCTCTCGCACTTTGGTTGGTTTCTTTTTTTATTTATATCGTTCAAATCGAGTATATGCCCAAGTTTGTACGGTACTAAGTTTCAGACTACACAGACCCAAAATGAAGATGAGTTTCGGACTACACCGACCTAAAACGAAGATGAGTTTCGGTTTTCATGGTATAAAACTCAGTCAAAGTTTCGGTTTTCATAATCTGAAACTCATAAAAACAGTCTAAAACACATTTTATGGATTTCGGAATACGAAAAAGGTGATAATAATTTAGTCTTGGACATATGGAGCCGAAATTATCTTTGGTTTTAGGTCGTAATGGTCCGAAAACACAGAGCAAAACTTGTGGTTCCGTTCGTGATTTTTTTGAAGAAAAAAAAATGACAAAAGATTGTAGAATTTGAGGACCCAATCTCATCTTTTATGAGAGAAAGAGAAGAGGGAGTGAGGGAGATTTGAAATTATTTAGATCTCTTTCTCCTTATCCTCTCTTTCTCGATGTCTCTTCTTTTCTTTTAGATTTGAAATTTTTTTTATCTAACTTTGTTTTTAGGTCAATCTCTTTCGCTTTATGTACTCTCTTTGGCGTAGTAGTTGTGTTAATAGTGGTGGTGTAGTTGTGCGGTGGTGGAGGAGAAGATGAAGATGGTGGGGTGTATTTTTTATTTGTGGGGTGGGGATATAATAGTTTTTATATTTTATTATAAATTAGGAGGATGCCCCCACAACAAACATACTCAAATTTTGGTCAAACTTTAATTTGACTAAAAAAACATCCCTAGGATATCCCCAAGAGTAAACGCGGATGGGGATATCACTAGTCTTATCCCCAAGAGTAAACGTGCATGGGAGATATCATTAGTCTTTTTCTATTGATTTTAACTAGTAAGAAACACGTGCATTATACATTTTTTACATATATGCATGTGCCAACTAACTTTAGTTCATCGTTTTGCTCTTATTGATAGCTTAAACTCAATTCAATTCTCGTTAGTATCACAATACTGATCTCGCTCACCAAGCATTAACATTTATCTGCTATATATTTGCCTTCTTGAGCCCATTTACTCCAAGCATTTTACCTTGGAAATGATTTAAGGGTTGATTTTGGCGAAGAAATTCTCTTATCAGCGCATCTTTTCCAAAACTTCTAACTTCATAAAAAATTAATCATAAATTTTCCGTTCTAATAAGATCATACATATTGAATAATAGATGGTTTGATTTTCAATCAATTTTTGATGGGTTGAAAATTTCTATGCGGGTCCCATAAGACTAATAAATAGATCGATACTGAGCATTATTGATCGATTACTAAAACTAGATGGATATATATTGTCTTCGAGCTCACTAAGTATTTACATTTTCTGGTAATATAAAAATATGTGCCTGGAAATATCACCAGACATGTTTGTAATCATCGATATGACAGTTATTTCTGGTAATTTGTGGGGGAAGACAGTAAGTCTCTGATGCTTGGGACCGTCTTGACTTGGTTCTCTCTAGTCTCCCTAATGACCAAGCACACATGTTCATCAGTATCTCTCTTCAAAAATTAATCTTTTTGAGTTCAGTTAAGCAAATAAGCTTAATTATTAAGAAAATGGCAGCTGAGAAGAAGGTAGCTAGGTTCTCAAGTTGTCGTGGTGTTGCCTTTGAAATCAATCCTGATAAAACCAGCCCATTTTCAATTGCAGCTCATCCTCCTCCTTTAGCTGAACAAGAGCCTAATGCCAAATGGGTTTGGCTTCCATGGACTCAAAATAGTTCTTTTAAGGTGTTTCCAACGCCTTTACCCGGGTCGATTCGTAGATCCCTGAGTCGACCTAGTAGTCATTTTTGCAACTTAGAAGACGAGGATGATGACACTATTACTGACGGCGACAATTTAGTGTTTATCGAAGAAGTTGACGTCGAGAAACAAAATTCAGTTGAGGCCTTGAAGAAACAAGAACAGTTGCCTAAGAAACAAAGCCAATCGAGGCTTTCGGTAATATTACTCGATCAAGGGCTGTTCACCGTCTACAAACGACTTTTTATGGTTTGTTTTACGTTGAATATGATCGGTTTGGCTCTCGCGGCCACCGGACATTTCCCATATGCGAAACGAAAGGCTGCTCTATTCTCTATTGCTAATATACTTGCACTGACTCTTTGTAGAAGTGAGGCCTTGTTAAGAGTTGTGTTCATGTTAGCAGTGAAAACCCTAGGAAGGCCATGGATTCCTCTACAATTTAGAACAGCAACAACTTCTTTCCTACAATGTCTTGGAGGAATTCACAGTGGTTGTGGAGTTTCTTCAATTGCATGGCTAATATTTTCTCTTGTTCTTACACTTAAAGACAACACTTCTTCAGAGATCATAGCTGTTGCATCCACCATCTTATCTCTCATCTGCCTCTCTTCATTAGCCGCGTTTCCTTTAGTTCGTCATCTCCATCACAATGTCTTCGAACGGACTCACCGGTTCGCCGGCTGGACCGCTCTTATTCTCGTCTGGGTCTTCATTGTTCTCACCAACTCTTACCAATCTACCCATCAAATTTATGACTTCAGTCTATCTAGATTTGTTAAAACCCAAGAATTTTGGTTCACATTAGCCATCACTATTGTTATAATCCTTCCATGGTTAACCGTGAGACGGGTACAGGTAAAGGTCTCGGCCCCGTCTGGTCACGCATCGATAATCAAATTCGAAGGAGGTATTCAAGCTGGGATTCTAGGAAGAATAAGCCCATCACCGTTCTCCGAATGGCACGCATTCGGAATCATATCAGATGGGAAAAATGAACATATGATGTTGGCTGGTGCAGTTGGTGATTTTACCAAGTCCATAGTTTCAGACCCTCCAAGCCATTTATGGGTTAGAGGAATTCACTTTGCTGGACTCCCATATCTTGTTAATATGTATGAAAGAGTTGTGCTGGTTGCCACAGGATCTGGAATTTGTGTGTTCTTATCATTTCTTCTGCAGCCATGTAGAGCTGATGTTTGTTTGGTTTGGGTGGCAAAGGGAATTGAGCAGAATTTTGGGAAGGAAATACAGGAAATGGTGAGTGGGTTTCCAAAAGAGAAGGTGATTGTTCATGATACGGCGGTTTTGGGTCGGCCGAACGTCGCCGGAATGAGCGTGGATGCTGCTGAAAAATGGAATGCTCAGGTGGTGATTGTGACCAGTAATCCGGAAGGTAGTAGAGATGTTGTTGATGCTTGCAAGGGTGCTGGGATTCCTGCTTTTGGTCCTATTTGGGATTCTTAATTTGTTTGTTATAGTAATCTTTAAGTTGCTTTTTGGAATCTTTGTGGGAACTGATTATTTATGAGGTTTATGATTAATAATTTGTTAATTTAATATATTAATTGTATTTATGTGAAACAGTAAAGATGGATTGTTTTATTTAAATAGAAAAGTAGGGACTAAATTTATAAAACAAGGACTGAAATCATAATGACTTTTTTTACAGGGATTTTTTTTCCAAAACCCCTTGTTAAAAGAAATTGTGTAGTAAGAAATTCGATTACAATTTATTTTATTTTATTTTTTATTTTATTTTTAAATCCAAGGTGTCCGAGTCACCACATAGTGCATCCGACTATTTTTTGGGGTGAGCAGACCCCTCTCATCTACACACAACAAGGAAGAAATTTAATGAGCGTGGCCATCAAGGGGATGGAACCCACGACACCTATGTTGAAATTCAAGAGCTCGACCACTTAGCCATTTCCTGATTATTCAATTACAATTTAATAAACATGTTATTTAAATGTTTTATATACAAGTATTGTTCGTGATGATGTGGTGGTGGTGAATGTATGTTTATGGGGGCGTTTAATGGTGGTGGTGGTGGACCGATGGTGGTGTTACTATACTGATCAATAAATCATTGTATTATTCGCCTCGGACGTGTTCCACAATCCTGATACACATTTGTTTGTCTTTCTATGTTTTTTGTTATTCTTAAATTTTACATGAAATTAGGCTGGAACTCCAAATCTAGGTATGTTTTAACTTCCCACCCAGCCAACTTTGGCTTTTTAAATGTAACCCAATTTTTTTTGTCTTTTGTACACATGACATTTTAAGTTCTTTTTTCTTATTTTATATTTTTTATTATTGACATAATTACCCTTCCTTCTTTAAAGTCATTCACGATAGAGTTTTAGAGAGAAAACTTACTGGCTTTGTGTAGATGTTCGTTAGAGAGGGTTTTTGAGAGAGAAAGCTCAAGTCTCTCTCAATCTGAGAGAAAGCTCCATTTGCAATTTGCTTCTAGAGTGTTTGAAGACTTCTTATTCTCCAGATCAATCTCTTTTAGGTCTTCAAGTGCTGTTGTGATTCGTTGTGGCGAGCCAGGTATTGTCTTCTTCCCTTTTTTTTTCGTTTTTTTTCTTAATCTGATTCTTTGAAGGTTTCGATCTGTTGTTGTAATTTTTTTCGAATGTTTTCGTGTTATTGCTCTTGATTTTAATTAGTTGAGAATTTTGCTCTTGATTTGTTAATGTAAACAACTGAAATTTAAGATTGTTCATTTTAATTTTGTTTTTTAGATCTTATGCAAACTTTATGCAACAGTGTGTAAGTTTTTTAAGTTTTTTTGTCGATTTTTTTCATTATTTTCTTGTAATCTCGAAATTGAATGCAACTGAGGTGCAAATGACATGCAACTGAGGTGCAACTGACATGCAACTGTATAAAATTGTTCATTCAAATTATGTTGATGTCGTTCTTTGTGTTTGTTTGTTTTTGCTTTTTTTCAGTAACATGGATGTGAATGTGTTGGGAGTTCTTTCTTTCAATCATGAAACTTTTGGAGAACGCATTAGGTTGGATTCTACTATTAGTGGTTTGAAGAACAAAATTTGTGAGATATGGAATGTTCTAACACCACTCTCTATTGATCTTTTTTTTATTCGAGATGGAAAGAGATATTCAATTGAAACTGATTCTGATCTGCAGTCTCTTGCTTGTTTTACTTTTGCGAAAGGAGAGACTAGTGTACAAATTTTAGTTGGGAGAATTGAAGTAGTTTCCAATTCTGTTGTCTGTTATGAAGTTAGCAGTTGTCACTCAATCACTTCCTCTAGTTATGAACAGCAATGTGAAGTTACTCAACCTTTGTTGTCTGCTACTTGGGCTGATGTGTTTACTCATGTTGGTCAAATTTTTGGTGGTGGTGCAAAGGAATTCCGAATGAAGGTGTTACAATATTCTATTGAGAGTGGTTATGGTATTAAACTTTCTAAGAATGAACCAAAACGAGTTACTGTTGTTTGTTCTAAGAAAGAACAGTTGGGATGTCTTTTTAAAGTCCATGCATGCAGAAAGTTTAATCTCCCTCATTTGTTTATGATAAAAGAGTTGAACCTCAATCATACTTGTGATGCTGGTTTTAGAGACATTAGGCGTCCACCTATGAGTTCGAGGCTTGTGAAGTGTTTAATCCTTAAGGAATTGATGGACAACCCCTCCACTAAGCCAAAAGATATCATTAAGCAGTTTAAAACTTATTATGGGGTTGATCTTGAATATTATTTTGCTTATGCTGGGAGGAATTTGGCTATGACTAAAATCTATGGTGATGCTGCTAAGTCCTACTCTAAATTGGTGCAAGTAAGGTGCAAGTGAGGTGCAAGTGAGATGCAAATGAGTAGTCAGTATTGTACAAGTGAGGTGCAAGTAAGGTGCAACTGAGATGCAACTAAGATGCAACTAAGATGCAAGTGAGGTGCAAGTGAGGTGCAACTCAGATGCAACTAAGATGCAAGTGAGGTGCAAGTGAGATGCAACTGTGGTCTAGTGTTTTTAATGTTACATAGTTACAGAGTAAGAATTCAATGTTATCATCTGCTACATTAAAACTACATTCAAACTACTGTGAGTGCTCAAGAGGATTATCCCCATCGTTTTCAACTTCAAACCATCTGTTTCAGATCTACATCGAACTTTTGTAACAGATCTACAACATATTCTTCGTCAAATCATCTCCAAAATTACAGATTAATCTGTACTAGATCTGAAAAATACGATTCAACAGCAATCTGTACTAGATCTAAAAAATACGTTTTAACCTATAACCAGTTTTGCTAATCTGTACTAGATCTGAAAAATACGACATAACCTATAACCAGTATTGCTAACATGAAATTAGATCTGAAAAATAAGATTCAACAGCAAACAGAAGAAGAAAAAGAAGAGTTCTGAGTTACCGATGGGTGTTGAAGAGGATTCTTGTTCTTTCCTTTCTCTCTCTCTCTCTCTCTTTCTCTCTTTCTCTTTCTGATCTCAAAGGCGGTTTCTTCTCGTTCTCTTCTCCTTCGAAATCGCACACTGAAAGTCAACTCTTCATCTCCTCCATTCTCGTTTCTCTCTCCTCCCATTCTTCTCTTTTTTGTTTTTAAGGGAGGGTATTATTGTCTTTTACTCTTTTTTGGGTTTTATTTAAAATGTTAATGTTGGGTGAGGTGGAACCTAAATGTAATGGTGATTTTGGGTTTATTTCCCATTGCCTGTAAATTTTATTCTTTTGTTTTGTACTTGTTGTCCTTTCTGAAAGAGTCTTAACTTTGAATATTTTATTGTTTGAAAGAATATTTGAAAGACATTTGGAAAGTAAGATCATTCTTGGCCATATTAAATTATAGTCTTAAAACATAATTAAATTCAAATTTCTAGCAACATATGAAAATATTGCCAATAAAACCAAAAAAGAAAAATAAGCGAGTTGAATTTTTACCCAAATCTATTGCGATTTGGTATCTCAATCTTTTCACATCATCTTCCCCAACAAAACCCTATCACAAAAAATCCAAACCCTAGCTACTTCACTCCATGTACTTGTTTTGATCTCTCGTCCTTACACTTAATTAAACTCTAGAAAAAAATTTATAAAGGATAATGGCCATAAATAGTAGAGCATAAAAATTGTCCACATATCAAAAGATGGGTTGAAGTTTTGGGGGTTAAAGTTGAAGTGAACAAAAGGAAATTTTGGCCAAAAAACCCTACTTAAAATGTATTTTAAGATTTAGCCCAACAAATATTTTTTTTTAGTCTAAGGCCTCCTGGGTAACTAACTGAAACCCATTTACAGACTAAAACCCTTTTTTACATAGATTGAAACCATCTTTGGAGAGTTTCAATCCGTTATCTAAGGACCTTAGACTAAAAAAAAAATGGTTGTTAAGATAAATCCTAAAATATGTTTTTTTAAGTATGGATTTTTTACTAATTTTCCCAATAGTGGACCCCACATCTGACTCCATCAGTTCCACATTATTTGGTCAAAGGTCATACTAAGGTAAACCTAGCGTTACTCATATTTCAACTAGGTTTGAAAAAAACAACCAAAAGAGGGTGGTCAAACTTGTATATGTTCAAGCTAGTTTTGAATACAGGGTGGTCAATCTGACCAACCTCCACTCAATGTGAATCCTCCCCTGATTATCAAAACTGTAACTATCTAAACAACCACATAAGAGATAACAAGTCGGCAAAAAAAACCTAATAGTGTGTTTGGATGTAGAATTCATGTTTTCCTTGGGAAACATGAGTCCTTGGAAACATGAATCATTTGGTATGTTTGGCAACTATAAAAGAATCCATAGATTCATGAATTCTTAGAAGCTTGAATCCTTAATTTATTTGGCTGCCATTTAAAATCCAAAAAAAATCTCTATTTTGTTGTTTTAATTTTGTAGGGTGTAATCTGCATTGAGTTGGGAGAATACATAGTGAATCCTTAGTTTAGAATTCTAACAAATTCTAAGGGAGGAGGTGGGACTCCAAAACAGAAATTTGCAGGAAAACATGTTTCCCTGCGAAACAAGTTTCCAGGATTCTTGGCGGCCAAACAGACCAGGGAAACATGAATCCCTGGTCCCCACTGAATCTCTACCTTAGAATCCTCCTTCCAAACAAACCATATTAGTCTATTTGGATGGGGATTCTAGGATAAGGATTTAGTGGGGACCAAAGATTCTGGTTTCCCTGGTCTATTTGGCTGCCAAGAATCCCTAGAAACTTGTTTCCCAGGGAAACATGTTTTTCAGCAAATCTCTCATTCTGAATCCCACATCCCCCTTAAAATTTGCAAGGATTCATATTTCCAAGGATTCCTTTATGGTTACCAAACAAACCAAAGGATTCATGTTTTCTAGAATTTATGTTCCAAGGACTCATTAATCCCTTGGAAAACATGAATTCTGCATCCAAACACACTATAAGTTTAACATAAGAAATTTCTTATAACAAAAATCTCTAATAAAAATTAGGGACAAAGCATCTCAGACAAAACGTACAGTATGATATATGTGCATAGCGCGTGCAGCTCCAACTGGGGCCGCGGAGGTCCTGATGGTGGCAGCGATGATGGCTTATGTTAAGTGATTTCGTTTCTTGCTCTATGACTTGGAGGACTACGATGAAGCTAAAACCTAATCCAGTTTCAACAACTGGTTACGCCTCAGGACAATATCTAACGTTAAGCAGAGGATTATACATTAACATAAATATTATTCTACATGACAGTTGCTCTCATATCCCAAGAATTAGAACTATGGGAAGAAAGCTATATTAGTTGAATCAAAATACACAATAACCTAGTTATTTAATCAAACACGTCGTTCTACCTTTCAATGAATGCAAATGAATGGATATTCATCAGTTTGAAGCCCCTGCAATTACTTGGATGATCGTTCGATGGCCTCCACCAGTTCCACTGCATAAACAAAAGTAATGCTTATTCTGTTATTCACAATGACAACAAACAAAATTAGCTATGTACAGGAGCCACAGCCTCGCAAATTCACCTCTATGTTAGAAACTGGATCGAGTTGGTTCAGGAAAATTTTCCACTCCAACTCTATACACTTCTTGAGGTCAAAACCAAAGCCCCGATGAAGCTTAACAAACAACTTCACTATGTTGTCCTTGGGTTCTTATCCAATCCAATATGTCATAACAATCATCACGTGTAACGAAATGTCTGCAAATGCCAACAATCCATTAACTAAGCCAATTCTCTTAAATAATAGCATTGAGTGTTGACTGATTTTTACCTATTTTTACTGCGGTAAGCATTTAGTACGGAGATTTCTTTGCGACTCGATAAGTCTTTCTTCATTCTAAGTGATTCAGGTACCACCACATTTCCAGTTTGGTCATGGTATGCATCACAGATAAAGTCGAGAACTTTCTCCTGCAAAAGAGGACATGCTTCGGCAAAAGTCCTTGAATATAAACATATTTTTACTCGTTCCACATTTATGACAATATACGCAAGAAAACTTAAAAATAGATACTACAATACTATAAGGATATATGAAAAAATCATTAATAAAAATATATACTACAAAATTAAACACTTTAAGATCTGATCTTAGCAGGAAATAGTCTGCGATTCTGTCCCTCACCCCTCCCCCAACACAGACACACATGAAAAGATGTTTGGCCTGCTTTACAAGTATTATTCTCTTATAGTGGTGAAAGTAAAATAATCTTAGGGGAAATTACCTGCCACAAAGAAGGGAATGAAGGTGACTTACCATGGGTTGTGAAGCATCAAGCCAGTGATAAATATGCTCATTACGGTACCACGTCATTTGCCGTTTAGCAAAATTTCTGTACACAATCATTCAAGAAAAGATGAACACTGCTTGTTAAATGCATTTGTCTATTTAATGCAGAATAGAACAGTAAGCTATATATGGAGTAATGTGCATAGGAACGGAGTGCAGTAACAAATCTTCAGTGACACCTAAAGCATAAAAATAAAAGGAGAATGGGTAGACCCATAAAAAGAGATGCAACCTTCCCAACAATTTTCGGAGCTGGAAATCTTCATTCAGTTCTATCATTAGAATACAAAGACAGATGCCGTTAAATGAAGTGAAGGAATGACAAATTATAAGAATATTAGTATTGCATCCAAAAACAGCTTTGAACCAAAAAAGACAACCAATGAACACATCTATCCCCTTTTTTTTATGCGTCAAATGTCTGTTAATTGGCCTCACTTTCTAATGAAACGCATGAGAAAATCTAATAGGTGGGTTGCTAATACAGTCACACGTGTTAGTCATTCTAAATATAACCACACTAGTAACATTGCCATGAGGTATTAGCAAACATGCAGAATGAATGTGCTAGCTACTAAAATCAATTGACAGAAACTTCGTTTGACAAACATTAAAAGCAGTAATTTTGAAGGAGATGAATAACCTAGATGCTTTCTGAAATTCAGATAGGAAGGAGTAGAATTCTCCAGGGGAGCTCCTACCCCCTTGTTCTCGACACCGCAGTAGGTACTCCATCGCCTGAGGTATCAGATAGGTGAAAAATAATCCTCAATATTGATGCTTATAATCTGAATAAGAAATTTACAAACCAGCCATGTGTAAAAGGTCAAAACAAGATAACAAAGTAACTGAACTAAATGAAAATTAGCAGCATGAATTTTGCAAATCACACAAGTGGGAGATGACTATATGGGAGTTCTCAAAAGGTAAACCATCCATATAACAAGTATCACATCTCAGTTCATGAATTATCAATTTATTAGTTATTACTCCTGGACGTATCTATTAGATGATGAGTAAGTACTAAGTACTAAATAACAAGTACAACAGCTTCTACCTAAGGTTTTCACTCTTACACAATTAAAGATATCATTCTACACGTCCTCAGTTTATCATTCCGGGAACTTTTCAAAAACATGGAAAATCATGTGCAATTTCAAGCTGCGTCAATTAAGTGCGAATTATTGAAAAATAGTTTTTCTAATTAAAATTACAATATCACGACTTTTTATTTTAAATTTATTATACTATCCACTTATTTTATTTTTGCTTAATTTCTGAATGAATTCTCAGAAGACAGACCTGAACTATACACTTTTCCCTTACCATATTCTTAAAATGCTCCAAATTGCTAACTGTAGGAGCAACCGTTGCTATCCTAGAACATAACAGAGAAAGAGTTTTCAACAGCTTAAACATCAAATAGGTGATTGATCATCAACGCGTAGACCTTGAATATACTTATGCATACTATCAAGATAAACTGCAATGATGAAAATCAAACAGTAGGGATAAGGAAGTCAAACACAAGAGCTGGAAATAGACAAGAAGGATATGTTAAATCTTCTCATTGCCAGGAGTGAACTTTACTTAGTTTATGCAATATATTCTTGTCTATTATTAAGATATCCTAGAGCACTTTATAGTGAGAGAGTTAGACAAATATCACAATTTTCTTAACCTTATCCCTCTACTTTCTTGCTTCACATTAACATTTCCAAACATATAATTAACGAATGAAAGCAAGAAAAGTTGGCCGCTAAGTCATGTACCCAACTGAATATGGAAGATATCCAAAATGGAGTACCTCTACCATAGTCATGCCAAGTCACTGGATGAAACGTTATTTACATAGACAAATGATGTGATCACGTATCTAGTGGGGTCCACATGTGCGTAGCACACATCCGAGTAGATTGTGTTGATTAGCAAATCGTGAGTCGTGACAGCTAGTTATCTTTAGCAAATTTTTTAATTTGGTTTACTAATATTTTGTTTCTATTTAAATTAGAACTGGCTTAGGAAGTTTTCATTTTACAATTTACTTGCTTAATTTAAATTCCTTGCATTGTAAGCCGTTAGGGATATAAAAAAAGCTGTTGACCTCCTCTTTAATCATATGATTATTGAATCAAATTATTAATTTGTGAGTTGAGTTCTAAGTTCTAACGCTTCCACATCAACCAACTAAAAAGTGTATTCTTACAATTCAAATGCATTTTATGCAACAGGGATATGAGAAATAAAATTAGTCAAAGAAAAGCTGAGAGATACTTGTCTATAACCAATCGCTCGAGTTGCAGAATTTGAGTTTGGAAGAAGACCTATATCAAGAAGCCTTGCAGCCTCAGTTAAAATCCCATCAGTTCCTACATTCAGAAACCAATGTCACCAAAAATCTACAACTTCCAATTAAGATGGTGAAATTTGAACTAATTAAGACTCAAAACCAAGAAATATTATTTGACCAGTAAAATATGTAATTATGTATAGAAATGTTTTTTCACATTGAATGATCAAACAAGAACCTTTCTCTCCTACATTTACCGTCGATGTCAACAAACATCTACAACCAATTGAGATATAATTTGGACAAATTAATACCCAAAACCAAGAAATATAATTTCATCAGTATAAGATGTATCAAACTGTGTCAAAATTGAATCATCAAATGAGAAGATTTCTATCCTACACGCAGAAACCAATGTGACGAAAATCTACAAGTATACAATGAAGATGGTACAGCTTGATGAGATAATACCCAAAACCAGGAAATATAATTTGATCAGTATAAAATGTATCACACTGGTTTCCACTTTTTTTTTTGAATTGGACTTAATTTAAAGGTGAATTCCCATTGTGGGATTCGATACCATGACCAACAAGTTGGCAACCATGTTTCCAACCACTCTAACAAGTGGTCTTCCACCAATGGTTTCCACATTGACTAATTAAATAAGAAGTTTTCTCAGTTCATATCAGATATTTAATGTATTAAGGGTGAATCATCCAAAGAACAAGTGGTTTAACAACGACCACGATATAAAGGATGGCTCTTATTTTTATAATCACCTATAAGTCATCACAAGACAGAATTCTTAACGAAGTATATTTGCTAATAAATGCCTGAACCAATCAGGAAAAGAAAAAAAAAAATTAAGAATTCCTGATTTTGCTTTCTTAAAACTTTCGGAATTTTCTCCAATGTCAATTCGATTCCCAAGTTTTGTTATCAAGTTATGCACATATTTGAATGTGTATTCTGCTCACACACTTCAGATGTAATTTAGCTTCCTTATAATTTTGGGAATAATGTATGTTGTTATTTTTACTCATACTGATAACCAATTTATGAGATACAGTATGTTATCCACACTCACAAATTCAAATTTCCAGTCTGCAATTATGGCTCTTACCCCCCTGTTCAATAGTCCATTTTGGATATATTATGATTGAAAAAAAATGTTCTAAAAACTTGTGCATTAGAAACAAACTAGTAAGCTGGTCACAGCTAAAGCGAGCTTTATATGGGAAGATGGTTTAAGATCTTATTATATGAAACAATTCCCAGGTACTTGTTCATCAATAGCTGTCCCCAAACAGAAGAGTATAGGGACTGGAAAACACGTAACAGACAGCAAAGTTATCAAATTCACTGCCCTCATTCTTGCCAAGCGGATAGGGTGCAGGCATATTGCTCTTTGCCATGACTCCATCCATGGCGTGTTGATTATTTGTCGCGAGCAAGTTTGGGAGGCTTATCACTTGATGGCTCAGATCAATGCCCTCTTATCAAATTTTGAGTGCTTCACAGGCAATCACTTGTCCAGAGAAACCAGCAGAGCCGCTGACTAATTAGCTAGTTATTATCCTAATAGCAACATTGTGGAAGTAATTCCAAGTTTGTTTGCTGAAGATCTCAACATCGTGTTTGAAGACAGTTCTGGTGTCTATTATTACAGGGTGTAATTTTTCGCTTTCTGTTTCCTGTCCTGTTTGGTTAAGGTCTCCTTAACCGCTCAATTTCTTGAAAAAGAAAAAAAAACCTTGGAAAAATAGAAAGGAATTCTGATGTTAAAAACATGGAAGCTGGAGAAAAGAAGCCATAGATATTTGTAAAATTACTTATTTGTTATTTACATGTTGTGTATGTATTGTTTGATTAATTCTAGTTTGACTTTTCTAGACAGGCAAAAGCATGTAGAAACTGAGATCCTCCAACAGTTCAACCATGTAAAATATATAACAACAATACTATGATAGTCCCGTGGAGTGGCATAGAATACCTGAAAGCATATCTTCACATCGCATATCGATCATTCGATAAAGATCCAACCTTTGGCTTGAAAGGAAAAAGCAAATGAAGTCATAGTCCAATTCCCGTGAAAGTTTTTCTCCGAGTCCATCACCAGAAACGGTGCCATAAGGGGAGTGATCTGATTTTTTTGATCCAAACTGTTCCTTAAAAGAATCATATGGTACTTGAAAAGCAGATGGAGGCAATCCACTAGCCTGACTAGTCAAAATAAAATTGTTAGTCATATTCATTAGCGACTTCAGAAAGTAACTCTAGCCTCTAGGCACACTATATAAATACAGAAGATGTTAATCTCTAAATAACATCACCCACAAACTAAATGACAAGTGCAAAATTTTATACATCATCCGTAAAAAAATAAAATAAAATAAAATAAAATAAAATTGTTTACAAGGCCATTTCTTGTTAAACACATATTAGTGACTCATTACTTCCATATCCTACTGAAAATTGTTCCCCAAACCAAAGTTCGCATCTCTAGCAAGAAACAATGAGAACTAACCTTGATAATCTCAAGGCTACGTCTTAAACGGTACCAATCATTGAAAGCCAAATCTTGAGCTTTTGGGTCACCTGCTTTTACCACCAGCTGTACAGCTGCTTCCCAGTCCTCATTCCTCTCTAACTCACTGAGTTCCGAGTGTACTTCAGAAGCGATCTCTGGAGATGCTTTTGGAACGGCCGGCTTTCCATATATATACCTTTTTAGTCATTATCAAATCAAATGATTAGATACGCTATGAAGTTTCTATATATGAAAATCAAATCATGGTAAAATCCTTTTCCAGAGATAATGTGTTGTGTGTGTTTGTGTTGATGTATTGCACTCAGAAATAAGATCAAGTACCCAATGTTAAAGATGCATACCATCGTAAGTACAATCCAGTTCCACCAGCGACTATTGGTACATGGCCATTTTCAAGAATATCTCTTGTAGCTTGTCTTCCATCCTCAAAGAATTGCCCAACAGAATACTCTAAGAGGCCAAATACAATTAAGTTCCAAGAAATTAATTTCAAATAATTCAAACTTGGAGCTAGATAAAGACTAATGAATCAGTAAGCAACAAACAAACAACCGCCAATCACTACAAGCAGCATAGCAATGCAATCCATCTTTACATTTCAGTATCAATGTCATATGTAACATGAACGCATCCCAATGGTAATAAAAGTGAAATAGCAACAATGAGTTAAGGAACACTCATCATCGAACTTCTTTATAAAGAGACCAAAACTAAGATTATAAATGTCATGGAAATGGGCAAAGCAATTATAAACTTGAGATCATCATTATCTAAATATTAAGCATACCAATTACAAATCAAAAATATTTTACATGAGTCCATCTAACTAATGAATTCAAAATGCCAAACTTAGTAGCTGTTAAGGTACATTTCTCAGCGAATTTCTTATATAATCCAATTCACTGAACCAGAATGATAAGTATACCTTCAGATGGGTACAATAAGTCAAGCAAATGGTGTGGCACTTCCTGAAGAAAAGAAAACAAATAAATAAGTAAATAAACACATGCACGTCCTAAGAGGGTGAAAAAAAGGAAGTTTTTGTCAAAGTCAAAGCAATTGGCTGCCATAGCTCCAAAAGAAACTTGAGCAGCAAATTAGCTCAATCAGGATAAAGCTTCAAAAGTATCATAACACAATCATATGATCAAGATTGTTCTTAATAAATAATAAGCTAAAATGTTGCTCTAGGATACAATAAAAGTCCTATAACTACTAAAAAATAATATGATGAAATATGTCCAGTTTCATATTTTACAAATTTCAGGAAGTTAAGTTATGAACTCAACAGGACCAAGTTTTATTAAGATTCTCTATCTATCATTTCTTAAAACCCTAATTCCACTAGGCTCGGAGTACCAAAACAGCAACCATCGAAGTTACAATTTAAACCCTTTGAGAGGTCCCCCAAATGAACAAGCCTTAATTACAGTGCAATATACTAGAAAATATTCTGTAGCATCTCTGGGTAATTATCCCATAGATATCACTTTTAAATACATTAGCAGAAACTGATGGCAGTCACAAGAAGAACTCACAGCTTAAGGATTCTTAAATAGAAGGAACTCCCAAGACTTCAATATCAAAAAATAATACCACCCCACCATTCACCAATCAAACATCTTATCTATAGAATGCGATAGCTCAATTGATTTATAAGACCAAAAAGCTTACTCATACGAGGGCGATGCCTCAAGCTCAACCGATTTATACAGGTATTGCATGGAAACCATAAGTTCTTGGGTTCAATCCAACTTACTCAGTACTCCCCACAAAAAGGGCTTCAGTTATTATCCCATAAATGTACTAGTAACTATCATGACAATCCTACATTCCTATTTATCTTTTTATTGAGTTGGCATATTGTCCATCAACCATTAAATTTAATATTTTTTTCTTCTTGTTGCATCGGTATCCGAGGTGCATATGATTCTATTCAATCCCAGAAACCCAAATATGCTATATAAACAGAGTTTGATTTATCACAACAGAACATTTTATAGACACAGCTTTGCATCAGTAAGAAAAAAGTGGTGAATTGATTATTCGAACAGAAACCAAATAGTTAAGTACCTTTCTATCACTCAAAGAAGGTTTAGCAGATCCAATATCAAGTCCCTTATACACCTGAAACGCCCCAAACACACACACAGAAAAATCAAAATAATCTCAACTTGAAGAATGTAGGCTCTCTAGAGAGAGAAAGAGAAAGAGAGAGATGATGATGATAACCTGCACCGAGTCTGCGCTGATGATTTCTCCATTAAGCCTCTTTGCTAGTTCTAGAGCGAGTCTGCTTTTGCCAGCGCCAGTAGGACCGGAGATGACTATGACCTTTTCCTTCTTCTTCGCCGTGGTTGTCGTCTGATTTGAGATAGAAGTGGTGGAGCAAGAAGTGGTAAACGTACGGCGGTAGGTCAGTACAGGAAATTGAAGGCGTCTGAGTGGAGGTGATTTCTCGGCGGTGGATACGAATCGTAGACCCCATGCTCGCAGTCCGATTCCGCTACTCATTTTTTGTGGAAAAAGCGGGAAAGAAAGAGAGAATCAGAGAATCAAAAGAAGGAGAGAGGTTCGGTTTTGAAGCTCACGACTTCCATTTCGCCATTTTAAAGCTCTATCCGTGTCACTAGATTCACTACAGATAGGGATGGCGATGAGTTGGGCCGGTTAGGGAGGGTGTACAAAAAAAAAAATTTACTTATTAGGGCAAGGCCAGTGGCCTACCTCAGACCACCAACAAATAAGGTGGGTTTGATGTATAACAGTATGGCAGGGCTAGTGGGTTTTTTTCCGTGTCGCAGAAGTTTTCTTAGATTTACTTCTTTCGTGGTGAGCCCCGTAATCAACAAGGAATATAAAATGAAAAAGTAAAGATGATATGTAATAAATCCGCCCAGGAGTAAAGAAAGAGGAAAATATCGCAGAAGTTATATGCGAGCCTGCAGTGAGCTCGTCGCAGATATGACATGCGGGTACCTTTATCCCCTTCACCCTCCATCAAACTACTTGACCAGGTGAGGGGTTTGAGGTATAAGGGTTCCCACTAGCCTTAAAATTTCGCTGGATTTGAGGTTTAACAGTGTGCACTGGCCTTGCCCTTATTGTGGCACTTTTATGGGAGCCTACCAAAATTGGGAAAAGTACATTAAGCCACTGGTAACTACCATCCAAAATTAGATAAGGGGCAGTGAGGTAATATGGGCTGTTCAAAATAGGATAAGGGCCATAAGTGATATGGGCTGTTTCACCAATTTTATTTATTTATTTTGAGGTCCCTAGAAGTTTTTTTTTACTAACCACTTTTCCAAAGGCCACTGACCAAACCCCATCTTCTTCTCCATACAATTTTTGTTCCTTCATGAACCTCTGAACATAGTTTTCCAATCACCGGTAGCATCATTTTGGTGTTATTAACATTGTAGATGGTGATGAACTTGGGAAGAAAGCTCCATTAATAGAGGATTCTTCTCAAAACACTTGGAAAAAAATTATTGAATCATCCAACCCAATCAAACAAGAAAAATCTGAGGTAAGAGAACCTATTAACAAGTTTTTTCTTTATATTTTTAAGTTCAAAACAACATTTCTTTTTGTTTGCTATTTGTTCTTACTGGTACGAGGAAACAATATGATAAATGTTCTATCTGGTATACGGGAACAAGATGATAAATGTTCTATCAGGAACTAGGGAACAATATGATAAACGTTCTACTAGTGATAAGTGAACAAAATAATAAATTTTATATCTAGTTTACGTCCCACATCTTAGTTAAACTTTTCAACTAGGCTTAGTAAATATGTCCCACATCAACAGTAGGAACATTCGATACAATGTCCTACATTTTCTGAACGAACATTGGACCCTTATGTTTTATTCTTTTTCATAGAACGAACATTAGTCATTTTGTCCTACTGTATGGTAATGAACAAAGGAACCATTGTCCTAGTATATGTAATAGAACATATAGTCTAATGTTCATTTCAACCGCGAAGAACATAACTTTGCCAAAAAAAACTAAAATCATTTTTGTTAATATGGTTGGAAAAATTTGAGTTGAGAACATAAATTTTGAGAAGACACAATGCTTTTTTCAGAACCACCACCGCCATCACCAGTTCTATTATCTGGTGATGGAGAACAGAGAGAGAGAGAGGAACATCATATAAACTTCAATATCCTAAAATACAAATTAAACACATTAATTAATAGAGGCCGACGTAGGTCAATATAAATCAAAGAAATATTGTAAATAACTAAACCATAATGCATATGTGATGAATTTAAAATTGAATAAATTATTTGTAATTTGTCATACGGTATGGTAATGAACAAAGGGACCATTGTCCTAGTATATGTAACAGAACATATGGTCTAATGTTCATTCCCACCACGTAGAACATAACTTTGCCAAAAAAAATTAAAAAATTAAAATCATTTTTGTTAATATGCTTGGAAAAATTTGAGTTGGGAACATAAATTTTGAGAAGACACAATATTTTTTTCAGAACCACCACCACCATCACCAGTTCTATTACCGGGTGATAGAGAACAAAGAGAGAGAGGAACATCATATAAACTTCAAAATCCTAAAATCTAAATTAAACACATTAGTTAATTGAGGTCGATGTAAGTCAATATAAATCAAAGGAATATTAAAAATAACTAAACCATAATGCATATGTGATGAATTTAAACTTGAATAAATTATTTATAATTTGTGCTATGGTATGGTAATGAACAAAGGCACCATTATCCTAGTATATGTAACCGAACATATAGTCTAATGTTCATTTCAACCGCGTAGAACATAACTTTGCCAAAAAAAAAAACTAAAATCATTTTTATTAATATGCTTGAGAAAATTTGGGTTGGGAACACAAATTTTGAGAATTATGCTTTATAATTTGTCCTACGGTATGGAAATGAACAAAGGGATCGTTGTCCTAGTATACGTAAGCGAATATGATAAATAATATGCTATGATTTTGAGTGGAACATTGGTTATGATGTTCGGTTCCCGTTCATGAAACATTACATAAATATTTTAAAAAGCCAAGTGTAGGAAAACTAAGATTCCGGAAAATATGTTCCACTTCGGTAGAAAAAATATGGTACATAATGTGCTACAGTTCTAGGTGGAACATTAGTTATGATGTTCGGTTCCCGGTCATGGAACATTACATAATTATTTAAAAAAGCTAAGTGTTGGAAAACTAAGATTCGAGAAAATATGTTCCACTTCGGTAGAAAGAACATGGTACATAATATGCTACGGTTGTTGGTGGAACATTAGTTATGATGTCACCGACTTTGTGGTCACAACAAATTCCCGCCTCTCTTGCAACCAAATTCTAATTTAGATCCCTTTTCGGCTATAATTGTCACCGACTTTGTAGTCACAACAACTATATTATGCTTCTTCCCGATTTCTTGACACCAATGAGTTATAGCTTTTCGTGACTCAGATACTTGTGTTAAACACAACCGAATAGAGATTTAGCGATTATATTTCGGTAACTTCAATTCATGATTTGCTTAAAAATTAGATACAAACCAATCATACCTAGTCAGCAACAAAAAAAAGTATGGTCAGTTACAACAAAGTCACATTCAGGTTTAATCGGACTACTTTTATCTACATTTGTGTCATCTACTGAATAGTTTTCCACCTTCAAACCTTACAATAACAAATACACACGAGTGAGTGAAGGAGTGTACAAAACATGAGTTAGTGAGCATTTTGTTCACATATTGTATTATGTTCGCTATAAAACATAAGTAAGTTCACCGATGAACATATGGTAATATGAACACCAACGAACATTTATCACCTTATTCACTTGTACACACAATAAAATAATTATTATTTTACTCACTTATATATAGAATAACATTTATCATATTGTTCATTTATGACTGATAGAACATTAATCATTTTGTTCACTTATCACTAGTAAAATATTTATCAAATTGGTCCCTTGTTCCTGATAGAATATTTATTATCTTGTTCCCATATACTAGGTAGAATATTTATCATTTTGTTTACTTATCACTAGTAGAACATCTATCAAATTGTTCCCTTGTTCCTGATAGAATATTTATCATCTTATTCCTATATACTAGATAAAACATTTATCATTTTGTTCACTTATCACTAGTAGAACATTTGTCATATTGTTCTCTTGTTCTTGATAGGACATTTATCATCTTGTTCCTATATACCAGATAGAACATTTATCATATTGTTTCCTCGTACCAGTAAGAACAAACAGCGAACGAAAAAACAAAAAAATGCAGTTTTGAACTTAAAAATCGAAGAATAAACTTGTTAATAGGTTGTCTTACCTCAGATTTTTCTTGTTTGATTGGGTTTGAAGATCCAATAATCTCTTCCCAAGTGTTTTGAGAAGAATCCTCCATTAATGGAGCTTTCTTCCCAACTTCATCACCATCCACAATGTTAATAACACCAAAATGATGCTATCGGAGAATGTTACCGGTGATCGGAAAATTATGTTCGGAGGTTGATAAAGGAACAAAAATTGTATGGAGAAGAAGATGGGGTTTGGTCGGTGGTGGTTTTGTTTTGAAAGTGGAACAAAAATCCTATTTTCTAACAGCCCATATCCTAAGGTTTTTTTAATAAAATACTATATTTATTAAGGATCTTTTTACAATTTTTAAGGCTTTAGTTGTAGTCAAACTGGTTTGACCTCAGTTTGACTCACAGCCCTTATCCATTTTCGTATGGTGTATAACATGCCCCTACATTAAAAACATCTTAGTTTGAAAAAATTACATCTAAGTCACCATTTTCAAACTAAATACAAAAACAACACCCTCCCTCAATTTTTTACCCAAAACACCTTAGTTTGAAAAAATTACATCTAAGTTACCATTTTTAAACTAAATACAAAAACAACACCCTCCCTCAATTTTTGCCCAAAATCTCTCAAAAATACCCTCTTAGCTTTTACTGTCTAGACCCTTTAATCTTCAATCTAAACCCTTTATTCTTCAATATATACCCAATTCTAAGCCCACATGTGAGATTATTTCATCTAAAAAATAAGGGTATTTTAGGATAAAATAAGAGGTGGGTGATGTTTTTGTATTTAATTTAAAAATAGTGACTTAGGTGCAATTTCTTCAAACTAAGGTGTTTTTAATGTACTTTTCCCACCAAAACCTTGTTGGCCTTAAAAAATTAAATTTGACGATTCGGGGGTGAAATTTAATGGGTTTGTATTTAAAATGAGGATTATGTTAAGTTTATATTTAAAATTATTTTTATTAAAAAATAAAAATGGTAAGATTTGACGAATGTTGGTAATAGCGAAGTGTGGAACTAAATGACATGTCTTGAAATCCACCAACACATGCAAAGAAGTAGTGAAGTCAATGATGTGGTGGTGGATCCTAATGCCACTTCATTCGGCACTCAAATTCAACACAGTTTAGAGTGCCGATGAGTAGCACTGCTCCCACATTTAAAATTTTATTTTGATTGTGTTTACTGCCAGCCTACTACATCATGTAGACAAGTATGAATGTATGATGGATGAATTTAAGCAAGATAAGTAGCATTACTCTTTCAAGTCTTCTATTCTAAGAAAATGCTATACATACAAGAGTTTAATAAAAAGTTTGACAAAGTAGTGAATAGTGGGTGATGTGGCAAGATCTTAAACAATTACTCTATGTACATGGAGGATATATGTAACATTGTTGCATTACTCCTAATCTAATGCTAAACAAATAAAGAAATAGTAGAGTGGGTTCAATGGTGGTACTTTCTCCAAAAAAAATTTAATAATCCAGGATTTTCGTAATGATTACTAAAGTATCAATTTCTAAAATTTCTAGTGCTAGCTCAACTCCTATCTCAACTGTTGGAAGTGGCAAAATCTAATTCTCCTACCCATCACACTAGGGGGTAGGGGGTGTCACTTAAGTATGAAATGGGGTACGAGCTGCCATGGGCTTCTAGGCTAATGGGTTGGGGGTCTTCACCGGCCAATAATATTAGTGGGCTAAGCCTCGCTAGCCCCGACTCAACAAGTTTAGGGCTTATAATTTCTTTATAAGAAGGGGATTTTGCCAACAAAAAAAAAGACCTTGCATGAAAAAAACATTAGGATGCAGGACAACCCATTTGTTTAGTTTAAGGCCCTTGGGTTCTTTAGACCAAACGTGTGGTCTGTAAAATAATGGAAAATCCTAAGCCCATTTAAACTTCAAACAACTTAAAAAAAACATAAGACCTTCACCCCCAATTCAAAAACCCTAAAAACTTCGCAACCTCTATTCTCTACCAGTCGAAGAACTATCCATCTGTAACCTTCAACTCTCTCTCACAACCTTCGATTGCCATCTATCCAACTCTCGCACTCTAACTCTCTCTCTACCAATCTTCTCTACAACTCTCGTAATATTTTACTCTTTCTCTCTCACAACTTTAAACTTCGACTACAAATGGTAATAATCACACTCTTTATCTCTCTCTTAAAATTTATAGCGTTTCAATTTCCAAACCTATAACCTAAACTATTCAAGGAACTGAATTGCCAATTTAATGCTCTCAAGTCTCAATTGAACTATCGATGAAATTTGATTTGAATATTTATCTCAAAAACATTGTAGTAATGCATATGCGCATTATTATTAGAATCGTATGATTTGCAGGTCGACTTGTATAGTCATAAAACCTAATACAGATACGACTCGCACCACTGAGTCGTTATCTAGAGTGAATTGATGATTCACATGTTGACTCGCACGATTCAAACTATCATATGCACTAATCGATTCATGAAGCCACACTTTTTAATAGCTTCTAAATTTAAAAATCTTTAGTTCCATACAGTTTTAGAGAGAAAAGGCAAAAATAAAAAAGAAAACCTAACTCTCACTGAAAGGGGTTAGATCTGTTAAGATTTGTTAAGAAGAAGAAGAAGATATGTTCGGATCTGTTGTAATCAGCGTTGTTGACCATCTATCGCCGTCATCACCTTAGACATCGCCATAATAGTTTCCAAAGCCATTCCTTACCACAAATTTTAGGGTTTTTACTTTTTCTTACTTATATGATTTTATAAGTAACCATTTGTTATATATCTTTTATAAAGCCATAATTAACCCCACTTTCGCCTATTTTAAACTAAGCCCAACTCTTTGAACTATTTCATCTGGGTCGAGTCACGATTCAACCTACGATTCGATGCGGTAAAAATAAAAACATTTCACATTCCCATTCACGATTCAACAACCTTGCATATATGTTTACAACTAAACAGATTTACAACAATAAGATTTGGTATTTGTGACACACTTGTTACTCAATACAATTAAAAGTTTCTTTATAGAGAGAACTTTTAACATGATGATCTTGATTACAAGATGTTCATTTCTAAACTTTGCTTACTGATGCCCTTCTATTCCTTTATGCTCTATGTCATGTTCATGAGTTCTTTAAACTTATAAAGTCTAAGTTTGATTTGGAATTAACATTTCAGATTTCAAGTAACACTTTAACCCTCTCAACAATGTTACTTGGAATTCTATAAATAATGATCATGTTTCTTTAATTTTAGTATCTCTCATCATCGTCACAACCATTATCACCACCATTCATCTATTATCATCAATATGGCTTGTTTAGTACCTATTAGGTTTACTAAAATGGGTGATTAGGGTTATTCCGATGGGGGAGAAAATAAGATGTGTATTGGATAAGAAACCAAGGGATTAAATAAAAGAGATGACTTTTGGATGAGGTGTAAAAGGGAACAAAAATTTAGGGGAAGGCTCTTCAACGGTCGATTTTTTACAAAAGGAGGGGAAAAAGAGAAGAGACAAAGGCAGTAGTGGTGGGAGGAAAGGACAAAAGATTATACAAAGTGTCTTCTGCATGCCATATGTGTGGAGAGCCCCTATGATGGCCAAGAGAAAAAGATTGCATTACCCTTCTTTGAGTGAAAATTAAGGGTAAAATTTTTTATAAGCTAAATTCTTTCCTAGTGTTTGATCCTCACATCCTCAATATTATCATTGAAGCCACTTAATCTCTATTTCGTGTTTGTCTTATTCTAGAACATATCCTCCACCATCAACAACAATGTCCCAAGTACCCCCATAATGCACCCCTTCCTCCCACATCTCATTTCTCGTTTGTAGTCCGCAAATAACGCCTTGTTTTTACAAATACTTTGCCAAAATTGAGGTTGCCTCATTTTAAGAGATTATCCACGCTCTATCTGCAAATAGCGGATTCAATATTTGGGTTACCACCCTCTCCTCTATTGGTCTTCGTCCCATCTTGACGATCTTAACTATCTTTGCATCCTCCAACCAATTGTTGAGTGATTTTATCCTTCTAAGCTTGTAGCCTCCCTCATATACCATCTCGTAACCTGATCGAGTGTTCTTTTTCTCTACTCTCTTGAAACTAAAGCTCGGAACTCGTATAAATACTTTACTGCCTCATCGTGTCGTTATCGTGACGAACAACACACGAGGAACCTACTTATTAAACGACGTACGTCTTATTGTGCCTAACCTATTTGTGAACGGCGATGTCAACATTCGCGGATTTAAAAACTTTCGCTGACATTGTCAATATAACGTATATATCCTGACCACCTATGACACCCAATTTCCCACACACAGGATGTTACCGGCAGTCCATAGATGAGGCTCAAATTTGGCAAACTAAGCTCGATTCACATGCCTCCCCGATGGACGTTAGACGCGATGGAGTGTTTACGAGGAACCTTCTATGGATTAGTTGGGGGCCTATATCTAGTCTGCAGTCGTCAACTTATACACGCCTTAGTATCCGAATATTGATGTAAATTTGACAGGGGTAACCTGGATGTGTTCTTTGGCTAGGCTAACAGAAATGCACTATCGTTTGTTTATATAAGTATATACATATTTAGTCGATGTTTTCTTTTGATTATATATATATGTATATATAGCATGCCTTTATAACTGCTTTAAACTGATTATTTGGATTAATCGTTGCATATGGTGATTTTAGGATGGCTGATATACCTATTGAGTTTCTCACCCAATTTATTCTCGTAGTTTTTTTTTACAGTTAACGCTTTAGTAGGACAGTGACGTGTTATTTTTGGTAAGGGATTTCTATATTTTTTGTTTTGATGTGGGTTTTCCTCTTTTTCATCTCAGTTGACATGATTCGTTGAGCGATAGCCCTTCCACACAGGACTCTCGAATTACTATGGTCGACTTTCATGTCTGTTCGGCCAGTTGGTTTCACAGTCAGGAAGGCTTATACCATTACGCTCACGAGCAGAATATTAGCTTGAGCCTACCTTTACACACCTCCATGGATTTGTTTAAATTTATCCGCAGCGTCGTGGGCGCCGCCGCTTCGGCTCAGAAGGAGCTGCCTGAGCCATAAGCACCTGCTTAGGGACATCCCCCTGCGTCGGGCTCCCCTGCATCGGGTTCCTCAAATTAGAAGGAAGATTCCTTTGAGATGGATGTGTTAATGGAATTTTCATCTTCTTCGGCATCGCTGGGCTCAGAACCCTCTCATTGATTTGAATCCAAGTGCATAGAACAACATCAATAGCCAATGAACCTCCACCCGATAGCAGCATTAGAACCATATCTTCTATCTCCATTTGTAGTACATGGGATCAGAACTCTGCCCTCACCCTTTCGTTGTGTTGCATCTTCCTTTGTAAATATTTATATAGAATTAAAAAAGGATTTATAGCGTCCACTTTATGTTTCGAGACTTATATTTTTTATGGCTCGCATTATGAGTCTTATGCTACTTGAGTTTGTATATGTAATACTTCATTTACTTTATCTTTATCTCCATATCACAATTATATTTATGTTATGTACGTAAAATAAATGGTGTACTTATTTGCAGGAGACTCGTAGTCTGGTTTGTAGACTATAAGTGACATACTATATGTGGGAAACTAGGGTGTCACACCACCGGTGGGGATGCGAAAGTAAGGAAGAAGAAGCATCATAGCCAAGGTTACAGATACATAATGTGTTTTAGGAGTTTGAAATGTTAGGGAAGTGTTACTAATTAAAAAGGGGTATATATAGTTTTTAAACTTCAAAAAACCTTTATCGACACCTATAACTTTGATTTAAAAAATAATACAAAGTTCAAGAACGTGCTCCTGTTACGTCTAATTTACATGTTTTTGGTACTTTACAACTCTTATAAAATTATAAACCTTTGTGGAAGATCGGTTTCCTTTCATTATTTGTTGTTATTTTTTAACGATTAATATCATTGTACTGATTTCTGAATGAATCTTCTTCTTTTGTTTTTTTTGTTGCCCTCAACAAATAACCATTGTATTTACCCTTCATCAAAAAAGTCTCATCCAAGAAAAGCAAAGGGCGACAAAACTTATACCCCAAAATATAATACAAGCTATAGAATACAACAAATATTCTAAACGTAGCCTCCTCGTTTACCTCCAACAAAACACAATTACTAAGATTACTTTCTTTCAAGACTTTATGTATAAATAAAAATGATGATAAGACAAAACATAACTACCAAGAATCTCTTCTAAAGCGGGTTCTTTGTCGATGTATGCACAATAGTATTTAACAGTCAAACCATAATTTTTGTTGAACCCGTCAATGAATTCTTTTGGCCTCACAACGGGCCTATCTTATACTTCATAAATTACTAAACTCTTAATTAGCTTATTAAAACATTGTGGTTTTCTAAGATCGCTAAGGTTAAGAAGGAGATAATTAGTTCCGCTTATTATTAGTATATATATGATTTAAGTAGATGATATGAATACCTCGTCATCATATCAGTGCATGGATCTTCAGTGACAGTGATATGTCAAAAAATTTCATTGAAAATCTAATCTCAGTTTGATCAATGAACATGACAATGGGGGGATGTTATAAGAGTGTAGACAAAATGGTCTCTAAAGTATATTTGCAGACCGCAACACTTTTTCGAAAACTATTACGAAATTTGAAATATAATCACAATCAATTTAGGCAAACGTAATTATGTTGAATGACAAGGGCCTACATTTAGACCCTCTTTTATTACTGGCCTGGAAAAAGCCTGAAACACCCTTTGAACATCTAAAATGTATATTCATAATCCTCCTATTAAATATGATAAATATACTAATTCACATAGTCCTTATTTTAACCACGATGCAAATTCTAATTTGCAAAACACATGGACTATGCAAATTGAGTTGCATAATCTGACCATGCAAACTATAATGTGCATGTCTTTCTTTTGACCATTATGCAAATTATTTTCTTGAAGATTTTTTTTTTGAAGTTCACTTTTAATTGCAAAGTGTCTAATTGGTGGTTTAGTCTAACCTAACCTGTAAGTGTATCAAACTCTTATATTGTTGATATCTCTTCCATAATGATTTAATCCGTGTTTTCAAGAAAAGAAAAAAAAACTCTGACCTATACTCTAACAACTTTGGTGGCTACTCCAATGACAAATCCAGTGACGATCTAACAAGAAATGTTATGTGTTATGTTTGAGAAGAGAATGTCGACACAACAAACTTCCAATAAGTCTCGGATTTAATTCATTCTAACACAAAAACTTGGAACACACCCTTTATCCTATCAATCTTCTCTAAAGATACATGTGGAAGAATAAAAAGTATTCGACCAAGGGGTGGGCAACCTGAAATTAGAAGGTGGGTTCTTACCGAGAACATAAAATTTTCGATTAGGTCTCTCTATCACCAGTCGAGTCTAGACACCATGCACAATCCTGTCCATTCAAGGGGTAACACGAATACAATCTGGCATAATATTTGGGGACTTTCTAAGGATCCAAATGTTTGTGTGGAAGTTATATAATCACATACTTCCAGTTAAGGACTACATTAGTCGAATTATACACCATGTTGACTCAGCGTGTCCCTTATGTAACACTCATAATGAAATGGTGCATCATCTCTTCATAGATTGCTCTTTTACAAGAGCAGTGTGGTTTCACTTCCCCCAAGCCATTACACTTGCACTTAAATAGCAATTTATCTACAGAGGACTGGATTCATACTTGGTTTACTAAACTTCATGTTCAGCATAGTGAGATAGAATGGTCAATAAACTGTGCAACTATTTGTTGGAATACCTGGAAAGTCCGATGCAAGGTTTTGTTTAATTACATTGTTCCCAATCCTAGAGAGGCTGCAAACTCAATCATGGCGTATCTTCGTAGCATCTAATAACCAGCCATTCCCATCATTGTTCCCACTCATACTAATGGTCATAGTGCTGAGATTATCTCTTACTAAACTGCTCTTATTTTTCCTTTTATAAACTGAACTATGATGCATCCTACTCTAAGCCTAATAGGCATGTGGGTCTTAGTTTACTATTGCATGATCATACAGGTGGTTTTTGGATGCAAGATCCCTCCATAACAAGTAGGAAGATTAGCACCGTTATTGGCGGTGCAGTGGGTTGAATCGTTAAATCTGCAAAAGGTTATCTTTTAAGGTGACTCACAGGTGATCTATGGTATCTCACAAGTAGCCAAGTTCTTCTTGAATGGAGGAAAAAAACATGTTAGAGGGAGCTAAATCTCTTAACGTATCTTTTACTTCTGCTATGTATGTATTTGTAAATAGGTGTGCCAATAAGGCAGCTGATATTCTAGTGATTGGTGGTGATTTCTCACTCATTAAATAAATACCTCAAACGCACGATTGTCAATGAAGACACCGATAAGTACAGGTCGAACCACAGAGAATGGAACGAAAACCCATTGGTTAATGCTATCAATTAAATGATCGAGAACGAATTAATTCTTTGAAGAAGATATTTTTAAGACTATGAAAATAAATCTAAACTATGATAAATAACCAATTAATAAAAATGTTAAGGATCCAGGAATCCCTTGTAAAATTTTCTTCACTTGTATCCAATCATAAGATATCCGATTTTTTTGCGGGTAGTACGATAGTTTAACAAACTACTACTTTCCCTATGATTTTACGGTAAAGTACTAAAGTAATGCTCTAAAAGATATGAGTTTGCTCTCAACATTAATGTAGATGTTTAAAGCACTACGTATGCATAACATACAAAGTCAAAGAATAATACATAAATCAATTAAAACAGGCCATTGAAATAATCATCTAATAATCAAACTATGAAATATGCATAACATAAACATAAAAGAAAGATTTAGGGGATAAATCAATATTGAAAAAACCAAACTCTAACATTAATTCAATAATTCAGATATTATGTTTAAGAATACAAGCAAATATCACCTTATAAGATCATCCTTTTACCAATAAAGTTAAAATTCCATCTCTACATTTATACTCCGGAGCTTTCAACGCCCTAGCCAAAGTCTTCTCCCCCAAAATCCCGTTTTTTGTGCTTCTCCCCTCAATAACTTTCACATAGAGATCCAGAAAGCTATTTAAATACCAAAAAATTATTCCCTAAGATATCTACAACATATAGGGGACTTCCAAAACCTATCAAAATCGCAAAATAATAAGTTTCGGTCCATTAAAAACCACCATAAATATTAAAAACGAGATTTAAAATTATTTTTGACTTTTATCCCTTCCTTTTCTATAGGCTTGAGTTGAGTTGGCTTGGCGTTCCTTAGGTGATATTCCCTATGGGCCATAAGAGAGGTCCATTATCTCTAATTTGTGATCTCAGATTATTTCTCTGTATTCACACAAAATATACTAATTAATTAAAATTAGTTAACGAACATATATATATATATATATAAGGGATAATATATGAAATTTATGTGTATATCAACTAGCCGAAAAAACTAGAATGATGGTGGTGGATGATACCTGGACTGATCAGGCACCATCCTTTCTTTTTGAATGCCTAACGTTAGATAACAGTCATGTAATGGAGGGCATACTCTGATTATGGAATAAATTATCCTTTTTACCAAAAAGCAAAAAGTAAAAGCTATATTTTAACATGTTCAGTACACCGATTACCACACTCAAAAATAAATAAACTAAAAGTATAAACAAAATGTCCCATTGGGCTTTTTGCCCATTTATCAGTTAATTCTATAGCCAATAAGAACCTTTTCTTTTTTGCCCAAACCTTATCACCAATAGCCACTGCCACCTTCATGAAATCATAATCCAAAATTTACCGAATAAATCAGGAACAACATGTCACATTCTAAGTTAATTAGGAGATTATGGATAAAAACTCCTATTTACAAAAGGTATGGACTATTTGATCCAAGATACTTTGCATTTGTTTAAAATTTACATTATTACTTCTTCTTCTTTTTAATTGTTTTAATCCATTTGCAAAACAATTGATTGTTTAATCTACTTTTTATGTATATAGTTCCAAGTTTGCCTTTATTCTATTTTATTAAATCATGGGTCCTGTTAACGTGTGCTCTTAGGACACACGATAAGGTTGCATTTGAGCGAGCTTTTTTGCAATTTAGAGGCCTTCAAATTAACTGAATTTTTGTCAACATAATATTGTCATTATTTATTAGATGCCCACAAAAAATTAGCTCAATTAGATATATTTAACCCTCCAAATAAATCGCTTTAAATGTCAGTCGTTCATTTATATTATTAAAGTCTAAATTAAGTGTCCGTGGTGCTAGAAGGTGCTAGAGGTCTCGGATTGAGCTGATTTTTTTAGATATGATCCAAATAATATAAATAATACACATATAAAAAATCAGCCTATTTAGACAACCTTAAGAAACTAAACAACATACAAAACCTAAAAGCTTATCATGTGCCCTAAGGGCACATGTTAACAAAATCCTTAAATCATTATAAAGGTATTGTTGGAGAGAGAAAGTCTGTTAACTTTTTGTTTTAAAACTTTAAAATAATTTATATCTTAAACCACAAATCAGATTTTGATAAAATTTATATACTTGGAAAGCATTCATCGAGATTTAGTTTTGAAGTATAGGCAAATCTAAATTTGCAATTGCACGTTTGAAATTGCAATATTCTAATTTATGCAAAACTAAATTTGCATATCGATTTGGTATATAGATTGCATTCGCCATTGTATTAGTCGTCTTTTGGACAGCGCCACGTAGGCGCCGCGAGGGTGCCAAGAAGGCGCCACGAGAACAATACCAGCATGGACGCTTTGCCTATTGAGGTGAAATATCACACATAAAGGTCTCACTTCATTTTTTTAAGGGGGGTCGAACGAGATGGAAAGGATTGGAGGGCAAGAGAAGAAAGGACACCTGGGGAGGGCTTTAGAGCGCCATCACCCGGAGGAAGGGCACCACTACAGCAAGGCGCCCTCCCCCAGGGCGCCCCGCCCTCCCACTAGGACCGTCTTCACGAGAGAAAGAGACGCCAGGAGAGAGTCTGAGCGATACCGTTAGGGTATCTCCCGTACCAATCATGAGGATCCCTGCCAGGGAAACCACCCTGACACCTGACGAAATGGTCCACCGGCCATGTGTCAAGAACATCCTCAAACCTCGTCTCTTTCCTAGAAGAGGAAGGGACAAAAGGGGGTCAAAAAAGGAAAAGACCCCAAGATACCCCAAGATAGTAAGGCTATAAATACTCGCAGAGGGGAAGGCCTCAGGGGCAGAAAAAATAGACTACTAGACTCTCTCTCTCTCTAAGAATATTCGTTCTTCTTCTTCGTTCACTCCACCTTTCATCTTGTAAGACCTCTCCCTGAAAGAAGTGACAGTCCTTCAAGAATCACCGAATTCATCAGTTCGATTCGAGGTGACCTTAATCAAACCCACACATCACCATACACGGTCCTTGATCACTACATTTTTGGCGACTCCACTGATAGGTAACCCAGGGCTATCACAGCTTTCGGAATGACTCAACCTACACACCCTTCAACGAAAGAAGAACGGCAATTCCAACAAGAACAACCCTTTAGCCACGCATATGCCGACAGAATTAACCTGAATCATACTCCCCTCACGTCTCCGATGGTGCAACCAGGAACTTCCTCTATATAACCCGAAGTACCCACTAGCGGCACCATTGCAGGAATTCTAGCAGCGATTGAATGCTCCCAGCAGGACAATGTAAAAACCACTGCCGAACGAGCGGCGTGCATGAGGTTCATCGCCAACCAACTCCATTCTCTCACACCAGAACCCAACCATTCCCCCAATTCTCCTGAATTTCTAGAACACACAATCCCTCATCACCCAACCCAAAAGGCACGTGCTACGTCACTCGCATCAGACGTAGGACAATTAGACCAACTAGTAGCCCAAGTTAACAACCAGCCAACGTCACCACCCATGTTCACACAACAGCCACCAGTTACCCCACCCAAAAATCCATCCCCCTCAAGCGCCATGGCCATGGTACCATGACCTCTAGAACCTACGCCTAAGCCTACATTGTCTCATGAGGACGTAGAAAGGATGATCCAGTCTCATATATGTGGGATACCATCGTTGAACTTTCGTGTATGACCTCTGTACCCCGTTGAACTCCTACAGCGTCCCTGGCCACGCAACTACCTCCCACTGACTTTTGCACTCTTCAGTGGTGACGAAAGCACACAGGAACATGTCTACAGATTCTAGGAATCCATGGGAGTGTACCAAAATGATGGCGACCTTTGCCTTAGGGAATTTTCTCGATCCCTTACAGGTCGCGCCTTTACATGGTATGCAAACCTACAGCCTAACTCAGTCAAAACATAGGAAGACTTGGTCGAATTAATTTCCTAAAAGTTTTATCGCGCTCCAATCACCCTATCCACAGCAGATTTGGGGTGCCTATCCCAAGGAATAAATGAGTGCCTAGAGCACTACATTAAATGCTTTCGAGACAGATCCCTGGACTGTCACGAAAACGTCTCTGAAGGGCATTTAGTTGGGCTTTGCATCAACAGAATGATGCAAATATTTCGCACCGCGCTTGAAAATTTGGACATCAAATCATTTTGCAAGCTTGAAGAATCGGGACTCCGAACAGTATCTTCGATTGAAGCACAAGCATAGTATAATGAAAAACTAAGAAATTGGCGCCCTCAAAAAGAACATAGCCACCGTTACAGGGCGCATCAGGCTGCAGCTGTGAAACAAAGAGTCGCACAAGTGCCAAGGGGGCGCTGACAACAGCAAAAGAAATCTAAAGAATCCCAAGAAGAATTTTGAAGAGCCACCTCCCTACCCTTGTAGCCTAGAGGAGGTCTTAAGCATCCTCGACGCGTGGATAAGGAACAAAGAAATTGAATTGCCTGACGTCTGACGAGAACCAACTGCAGAAGACAAAAGGAACCCAGCTTACTGCCACTATCATAGACATGTCAATCACCCAACTGGTGAGTGCCGGTCTCTAAAGTGGTTCTTCGCCCGGAAGGTGGCGACCGGCGAGCTGGACATAGCCAAAGAGCCTGTGTAAGCTGTGGAACGACAACCTTTCCCAGAGCATCGACATCATGTCCGAATGATTTCACAACGCAATGTTGTCACAGCAACCAAGTAACACCCTGTGGAGGAGGAAGAAACACAAGATACGCCCTTGCAGTTGGAACCCGTCACAGCAAAACTCCAGCACGTAATGTTGTTTAAGAAATTTTTCGACTAGCTTGAATTTACAGACAATCAACGGTACGAAGCTTGCATGGCTTTGACCAGCATCTCCATGGGAGCAAAACCCAATTGTATTGAGGAGGTAGCTGTCACATACTCTGGTAGGAGTCGGAGCCTTGACTGCACCTGTACTATTGAGGCTACCCATAACCCACAAACCATTTCTGATATACACGGCACACACACCAACAGCAATTGGAGCACTCTTGGCCCAAACGGATGAAGCAGGCATTGAGCATCCGATCTACTCTGTCAACCGAACTTTGAAAGACGCCGAGTTACGGTATCAAAAAATTGAACAGGCTTGTCTGGCTCTCGTATATGCAGTACAAAAGTGGAGGCATTTCTTAATGAATTAAAAGATAAAAGTCATTTCGAGAGCAGACGTAATCACATACCTCAACACGGCGTCGGCGCTAACAGGACACCCGGTACGATGGCTCCTCCAATTATCTAAGTTTGACATTCAATACGAGCGTCCTAAGGCAATCAAAGGACAAGCAGTCACCGACTTGTTAGCAGCTTTTCCCGGATAAAATCAAGATGACATCACAGATGAAGTCTCGGGCGCTCTCCCCGAAGTAACGTAGGTTGAAGTAAATAAACAGGAAAATGAGAGATGCACTTTGATGGTTCATCCACGGCCAATTGCGGAGGAGCAGGAATAGTATTAAAAAGCCCCGAAGGACAAGACTTTGCTGCCTCCTTCTGATTGGATTTTCTATGCTCGAACAACACGGCAGAATATGAAGCGTTCCTAATAGGTCTGTCAATGGAAAGGCGCATGGGCATTCAGAACCTAGAAGTCAAGGGTGATTCCATATTGTTAGTAAAATAACTCATAGGAGAATATGCTCTGAAAGAACCAACTTTGGCCCCATATCGGACCAAAGTCCAAAAAATGATGGCTGAGTTTCAAACAGCTTCACTCTTGCACACGCAACGCACAGCAAATAGGCACGTTGATGCGCTAGCAACCTTGGCAACAAAAATGCCAAAAGGAGAGCGAGAATATAATATCACAGTTACAAACTACCCCATCCCCTCCGCACTACAGAGTCAGTAAATAGAGCCACCACAACAAGACTGGCGCTCTGAAATCCTAACACAGATAAAAGCTCAAAAGGAGAAAAGACAGTTAGCAACCAAGGAACTCAGCAAATATATTATTCTATACGAGGAGCTATATAGTGCCGAACAAGATGGAATATTGACAAGACTGAGTCCAATCAAAGCACAACACCGTCTCAATGAAGTCCACAACCAAATATGTAGGCAAGCTACCGAAGTAGCACTATATTGCAGGCTGCAACACTTAGGATACTTCTGGCCCACCATGAAGAAAGAGGCAGGCGATCTACAGAGTCACTGCGTAAACTGTATGGCGCCACCCCAACACAACGAGGCATGCACCATCGAGGAAAAAGAAGACTGGAGGCGCCCGTATATTGAATATCTCACCAATGGCACCGAGCCTATCTCCAAGTCAGAAGCGTCAAAACTGAGAAAGAAAGCCAAGCGCTTTCAACTGCACCAAGGGAAATTATATAGGAAAGACTTCGGAGGAGAGATATTGCGATGTGTGGATGAAAAAGAAGCCTCTCAAATCCTACACCAGTTTCATACCAGCGAGCATCAAGGAGGGAAGCGCCTGTTCTATCAAATTCATGGCGCCAGATTTTATTGGCCAACAATGGACAATGATGCAACCACATTTGTTCAAAAGTGCAAACAATGTCAGCTACATGGTAACTTAATTCATGCACCATGTAAAATCCTTCAATCAATTCTCACACCATGGCCCTTCTATTGCTGGGGACTAGACCTCATTGGTACAATAAACCTGAAGTCATCAAAAAATCGCATATGGATAATAACGGCGACAGAATATTACACCAAATGGGTCGAGGCAATCCCCATGAAAAGGGCTACAGGGACAGACGTGGCGGGATTCATACAAGAACACATTCTGCACAGGTTTGGTATACCCAAATACGTGATGACAGACAACAGTCCATCATTTGCTAACGGGACAATCACTAAACTGGCTCGAGATTCAGGATTTCGACAAATCACATCTTCCCCCTACTACCCACAGGGAAATGGACAAGCAGAAGCAACCAACAAGGCATTACTCAAAATCCTGAGTCGAACTGTGCATCACAGCCAAAGAAACTGGCACACAAAATTACCTAAGGCATTATGGGCATATTGTATCTCACCAAGAACATCAACGGGAGTATCCCCATATGCCCTAGTCTACAGGAGTGACGTCGTGCTACCCATAAAAATTCAAATGGAATCAGCACGGATTGCCTATGCAAGCAGAACTTTGTGGACCCAAGAAGAAGAACATGCAGCTAGGACAGCCCAATTGGATATCATAGATCACAAAAGAGCCAAAGCAGAACAGTTGGCACGATTATATCGATAGAGAATAGAACGTGCCTACAACAAAAGTGTTATCCCAAGGGAGTTCCAAGTTGGGGACTTGGTCTTAAGCACGGCACTCCACATTCAGAGAAGATTAACAGCTGAAAAATTCACTCCATATTGGGAAGGTCTATATACAGTCACCCAGACCTTCAACAATGGTACATATGTCCTGGTAGATGAGAAAAATAGTGAATTCGGTCCCATCAACGGGAAATGGTTAAAGCGTTACTACGCATAACCAAAAGTATGTAAGGAAATAAAATACAAAATGCAAAGAAATTTCAACAAACCTTTACTATTGCTCAAAATTACATATAATGGTGCCCTCTAACGACATAGCTTAGGGCGCCCTTAAAACCAAACAACTGAGAAGTTACTTCTCAAAATTCCCAAACAACTTAACTATCAGCATTTCTATTTGGGGTCTTACACGGAACATCCTCACCTCAAAATAGAAATACACTACCCAAAGTACAAGGCGATCACGCCTAAACTAACAGGCAGCAAAATAATGCAAGAAATGGCATCAAAGCCACCTCCTACTCTAGCAACATCGAGGAGGATGCACACCATAGGGGCACCCATACCAGTTAAAAACTGCATAACATTGCATACGCAAAGCAGTGCACTATATAAATGAACGAGCCCACACTGCAAATGTCAAATACATACTTTATATTACACAAGGTGAGACCACAAGTCTCGACAATCACCCAAGGTGAGGCCACAAGGCTCGAATACAGTTGGACGACACCAACTGTTTCTTTTCTTCTTCCTCATCTTCTTCTTTTTGCTTTGCCATCTCCAACAAACGAACGGCAAAGATAAAGCAGGGATTTGAAAGAACAAAAGGACAAACAACCAAAGTCGAACCATCCAAACACATAAACAATCTCTGAACATCCACACCCAGACTTGGGGAGGAAATCCAAGAGCAAAATAACTGCTCTAAATTCGATCAATAGCACAAATAAAGAACGTTCGGTGCAAAGCAAGGAAAGAACTTCCCAACTATTTATAGGGAGAAGAAAATCTTTAACAAATCACACCATAAATGGGTTATCAAATCAAATTCCCCAAATCAGGAAAGATTCTATTAAATCTTGAAAAAGGGTCAAATCATAAATGACCAGCACCAAGTTATGAAACACAAAATATATACATTTTAATCAATCGTATTACATTCCAAAAGGGGTTACATCACAAGGCGCCTAGAAGGAAATACAAAATAATAAACAAATACAACCATATCAATAAAATTTGGAAACTCCAGGAAAGGGTGATGGAGACCGGCATGATGCCTCCACCTCCTCCACTGTTTGGCGCTCCAACACCTCTTGCTCCTTCAAATATTGAAGCCTTGACACAAAAGCCACCAAGGTCGCTCTGGTGGCTGCAATATCTTTTTCCATTTCCTTTATAGCATGAGCAGTCTTGTCCACTCTAGAAACCAACTCGGGAAAGTTCAAACTCTGAATCTTCTCCCATTGTCTTCCGCTGCATAAATATATCCCGGAACCACCCTACCGAAAAAAGATAATCTTTTTGTAGAATCCAACACCCCCTCCCATTCCGATAATAAATCAGAGGTCACTTCACCAAGATTTATGCATTGCATTGAACCAAACGTCTCTAAAAATTCGGAAACAACAACACCAAGTATGCGATCACTATTGATAACAGCACGGGAAACAAACGACCCATGAAGCGTAACCAAAGCCTCGTAGCGCCCCTGTAAGGCAAGGCCAAAAATTCTAAACTAAACAATTATCTCCCATGAGAGGCTGAGGCACCGCCAGTCCTAGTTGCAGCATGACTAGAAGAGGGAGCTACACCAGGTGATCCTGTGGGGTAGGAAGAAGGACTCTCAGGAGCATCTCCACACACAGGACCACCAGGCTGCTCTAAAGACAAAGCGCCATCCACTGGATCACCAGATCGCCCCAAAGGCATGACACCACCAGCGTCAACCCCACCTGGCAGAACAGAGTCATCCTGTTCATTCACCAATTCACCTTCCTTGGTGAGAGCTTGGTCAGGAGCAGATAACATATACTCCTGAATATGGGCACGACCACTAGGAGTATCAATCATCTGAACATCTTCTTGGGAAGAAATAAAGTCTTTCTCTGGAGGGTGTAAAGGGGCTCTCAAGTCCTAGAAAATAGCAGAAAAGCATCAACATATAGAAAACACTTGAAGGACTAAAGAAACAAAATAAAGTAACATTTACCTGAAGAGGAGATTCATAGCTAGAAGAACGATCTCCGACAAGAGGATCGGTACCCTCAAAAGATTCGACCCAAGGAGATGGTCGAAGAAGAGAATGATGGGAGAAATTGTCATTGTCAGTTGGGGACTGGCGCTCAGAATGAACAGGGCGCTCCCAAGAAGTGTCAACCTCGCGCCCTAAAAAGGTAGCACCAGTAAGAGGAACCTCTTGCTGATCCTCCATAGCAAGAGAAACTTCTGCCGCGACTGAAGAAGCTACAGTATCCAGAATCCCGGGACGGACCTCGAGAACAATGGTGCCCTCTTTAGAAAAAGGTCATGAAGGAACCTTACCTACATCATCATCCTCATCAGAACTAATCTCTATAGGAAAGGCCCTTGCCAAAACAGACAGGAAATGGGCACGATAAACGGGGTCCGATAGGTCAGGGCGCTTGATAGGATACGAAACCTTAGGATCCTCATGGTGGACTGCACTACTTGACCCCGTATCTTTCTTTAAAGGAAAGTTTGATATATCTCCATCACCAGAGTGTTGACTCCTAAGTCCAATGCATTGATGTAACAAGTTTACATCGAATTGGTCAGCATGGAATTATGTTATTTCATGTCACTGAACAACTAAAATTCCATAGAGACCATTGTTGCATTAAACCTTAATTCTGAGAATTAATATATACCTTGCATGTATATTATGTCCATTTTGTTTTGTCAATCAGTGAGGTCAGAAACGTAAACGTGATCCAATATTCTGGACAAGATGGATGGGCATAATTACAGAGTGAGAATATTTTAGTTCAATATAAAATCCACATTCAGTTTGATATTCCCTTGTTCATCTGTGAAAATTATTATTCTAAACTGGCCAGTGATCTCTTCTGAGATTATTAGAATAATAATTAGTCTGCACAAATTGAGGTACAAGGATCAAGATATAATAATGGCCCCTAACGATCTCAGTCAACGCCACCAACTTGCGGAATTTAGGTGGACGAGGGATCTTCGGAGGACCCGAAGGCTGTAATAAAAAAAACAACAACAACAACAAACAAACAAACAAACAAAAAAGTTAAAGGAAGATAAGAGAAGTCCTTACCACCAAGAAAGTGTCGTTTGCAAATATGTATATATGTATATTTACCAAAGAAGAGGGAGCAGCACGTTTGCTCCCGGAAAGGGAACCTCCAGAACTGGAAGCAGGAGAAGGGCGTCGGGGACCACTATGCCGCACAAGCGCTGCGGGAATAGAAACTCCGGACTCCTTTAGTTCCCTCAACCTCTCATAAAGAGAAAAGTCGGTAGGATCCAAACGGGGTTGCTTAGCCGAGGGAGCACTACGAAACTCACGAAAGTGCCCCAGCTGTTGAAACCAAAATTCCTAGGCAAGCTTACTAACGAAAGAGGCGCGGTCTCAGAAGGGGTACATCATTCTGAAGTTACCGCCTCTAAGATTGCCACGGCGATCGGTCTCCGAATAGGTAAAAGATGACCAACACCTTCCCCAATCGACACGAGGGAGAGATCCGGGAGCCACGCCTTGATCAAAGCCCATTTGGCGAGCGAAACGGTTTACGCGATACGATACTAATTCTTTACTTCCATCAGCAAAAGAGGGTAAGAAACCCGGGGTGATGCTCAAGGAAAATTCATAAGCTGGTAAATCCACTCCCACTCTGAAATCTAGGAAGCGGCCCTCCCACTTAGAGCACCACAATGGATGATCTACGCCCTCTGGAGCTTTTGTGTAAGGTCAGAAAATAAACGCTGATTGTTGATCCAGGTATTTGAGTAAAGGTTTGCCGATCGGTTTCACCTCCCTCCAAGAGAAAGCACGAGAATATTCAGCTAAATACTCCTCATCGTAAACAAGAACGTCTGGATGTGGCTTGAGTGCCAGAATATGCTCCGCAAGTGATCTGGGAATGGGGCGATAACCCACTAGGCACTCCCACGCCCACAGTTGAAGAAAAATTAAGTCAACACAAGTATCTACTGAGAACTCACCGTTGGCGGAGCGGACATCTTGGACAAGCTGATCGAGGCGCTTGTACTAGGTGCCAAAGAATAAGGAACCCAAAGCAATCTTCTCTCCTTGGGCTAACTTGACAGCCATAGGGAAGAGGTGTTCCTTTACCTTGTCATAGGGGGCGCTCTCGAAGAGCTCACAAGATAGCTAAAAAGCTAAGAAAGCGGCAAAGATGGTCGTAGGGTCGTGGCCATCCTTGGAGGCGCCGCCGCCGGGTCCCCAATAGCGAACCCATCCGGCGAGAGTCGCTCAGTGCATGATAGGCGCCCCGGGCTTCTTACTCTGCCTAGAAGCCTTATACCCACCAAGAAGCGCCTACTGTATCCTCTCCTCAGCCTCAGACAAACGCAAATCATCCAAAGATAGTTCTCCACTCACCGGGAGGGACAACAAGAAAATGACATCATCCAAGCCTAAGGAGACCTCCCCCCAAGAGCAGACGAAAGTGTGGTTCGCCGGATACCACCTGCTTAGTAAGCCCATGAGCTCCTTGAAATATTTTGAAATTGTTATAAACTTCGAACATACCACGGCCGCGCGGATGCCTGCTCTCTCCAAATGATGGGAGAGATCTTCAGTAGCACAGATGCTCTCGACCCACTTGTCCCAGCCGAAGGTGGGATGACCATGGCACCGGAACTCGATCGGACTGGATTCGAAATCTCGTCTTTCCAAAGGGAAGCGAGGAATCTCCGAAATCTCAAAAGCTTGAGGAATCCCCTCATCGCTGGAAACGAAAACCTGCTGGTGATCGGAGGGAGGGTCAGGAAAGGTAACGGTCTCGGCGAAATCGAAAAAATGATCCGAATGAACAAGACTATCCTTCGGACCATCGGCAAAGCAGGCATCCTCCTGATCTATCTGTTGCACGGGTGCGAGCCATGAGGAAAGCGAGAAAGAAAATGGCCGGAGCAAAAAGAAGAATCTCTGTCTCCAGCGGGCTCAGGAAGAATGGAGGAAGAAGAAGCAGGGAGGAGGGAAAGTATTTGAATTTCTTTTTTTTACTGCCTCGGTCAAAAAAAGGAGAATGGTATATATATACCCTGAAGGAAATCATTGATGCGCGTGGGAAACGAGCCGTTATCATTAGTGACACGTTCCCCAAAAAGTGAAACGACAACTAGATTCAAACCACCCACTACACGCATTAATGAGAAGTGACGAGACGGTTTGCACGTTGTGGAAATCAAAAATCAAGATTCCCTCGCCGCGCAGGGGACAAAATGTATTAGCCGTCTTTTGGACAGCGCCACGTAGGCACCGCGAAGGTGCCATGAAAGCGCCACGAGAACCATACCACCATGGACGCTTTGCCTATTGAGGTGAAATATCACACATAAAGGTCTCATTTCATTTTTTTAAGGGGGGTCGAACGAGATGGAAAGGATTGGAGGGCAAGAGAAGAAAGGAGGGCACTAGAGTGCCATCACCCGGAGGAATGGCGCCACTACAGCAAGGCGCCTTCCCCCAGGGCGCCCCCCGCCAGGACAGTCTTCACGAGAGAAAGAGACGCCAGGAGAGAGTCTGAGCGATACCGTTAGGGTATCTCCCGTACCAATCATGAAGATCCCTGTCAGGGAAACCACCCTGACACTTGACGAAGTGGTCCACCGGCCACGTGTCAAGAACATCCTCAAACCTCGTCTCTTTCCTAGAAGAGGAAGGGACAGAAGGGAGTCAAAAAAGGAAAAACCCCAAGATACCCCAAGATAGTAAGGCTATAAATACCCGCAAAGGGGAAGGCCTCAGGGGCGGAAAAAATAGACTGCTAGACTCTCTCTCTCTCTCTAAGAATATTCGTTCTTCTTCTTCGTTCACTCCACCTTTCATCTTGTAAAACCTCTCCCTGAAAGAAGTGACAGTCCTTCAAGAATCACTGAATTCATCAGTTCGATTCGAGGTGACCTTCATCAAACCCACACATCCCCGTACACGGTCCTTGATCAATACAACCATTTGTACATAATAAAAATCTCAGTTCATGTATGCAAATTCGAATTTGCATATTTCGTAAATATACTTTTTTTATTAAAAAAAAATATTATTGACTGGTTTCATTTCGAAGATCTCAACGAATGATTTTTAAAAACATAATTTTTATAAAAAATTGATTTGTATTTTAAAACTTATGATATTTCGTTTAAAAAAAAAATTAGTTGTTGCTAAAATGCGCCGTAAGTTAAAGTTAACTAATAGTAGTTAGTTAAGAGGTATTTTAAATCAAAAAATACTTTTGGATTAAACTGTCAATAATTTTATACCGTATTAATCACTCCCATCTTTATGAAATCATAATATAAAACTTACTACTATGAACACCATATTACATTATCAGGATTCTAAAATAACACCCAGCCATATTACATGCTGTGATGTTGAATGCATGTATTAACACATTTAGTTTTGAATGGGTAGGGTTCTACCAGACCCTTTCTTTTTAATTTGGAGGAATAAAAAATAAAAGAAAAGAGGAAAGAAATTAAGCAAACGAGTTTAGGCGCGAGAATTCAAATTGAAGTTGCCCTAGAATCCCTACTACGTACAATCCTTATTCCACACAACATTCAATCATCATCCACCTCATGATCCATCAACTTCCAAGAGCCATTGGCTTCTTGTACCATTCCCTTATTTTTTTCACACCACCATGAACCTGGAACAAGATAATCCTCCTTCAATTCATTCATTGATTTATTTATAAGGGCGATATCCCGCTTAATTTCCAATTTAAACCCTCCTTTACTCCCTTGTGTTCCTGCAACTCCATGAAGGTAGGCCTCCAAGTTATGCCAACTTGATATATTTCCTGGACTCTTCAAATATGGCGATTTTCGGGTATCGATTGCTAACTCTATTCCAGGGTCGGAATAACCTAGTAAGGGATAGTTCGGTACAACGTCTAATGCATTACGGATACGTAACAGTCGTAGATCTTCCATTCCTGAGATGACTTGCTTGAAGTTAGAATCTCCTACTCGTGGGCTGGCAAAGACGATGACCGTAACTGGGCAGGGCTTGTCCGGCCGCTCTTTGGGCTTGTTGTATCCGTTGGCAACGATGTCGGCGGCATTTAGTGTCCCGATCGCTCCACCCAAGCTATGACCAGTTACAGATATACTGATTTCTTCATCCTTGAATTCATCTACTAGTCTTCTTACTTCAGCAAGAACCTGCGTTTTCAATTTGATGCTCTAAATTATTGTGGCAAGTGAAAAATAAGTCAATCTTGGGCCAAAATTGGTCTACTAATTGGGCTTGGTCTTGGGCTTAGTCTTTTCAAGCCCAGTCTATTTTTAGTCTATATTTATGAGCCCTATGAGCGTTGTACATGTCCTTTACGCGCAATTTACTTCTAACACTTTGTTGATTTTTTATCTACATCATGAGAAGATCATCCTCATAAAATATCAAGTCTTAAATTGTGCATAAAGTATGGATTAATGTTGGTTAAAATAATTAAAAGATTATCGTCACAAAAAATTAGTCTTTTTGATTATCTTTGTGCCACCCTATTAGTAGCATGAATGTAACAAAAAAAAAAAAAAAAACCAATTAAATGTTGATCAAGATTCACCTGGTCTCTTGCACTGGACTTGTTGTAAGGTGATCGCGGATCGTCGGACGTGTAGATTGAAAGCCAACCCTGGTGGACCTTAGGGTCCTCATCTTTGCTGCCTCGTAAAATCTTAGAAGCCGAAGCCAATGTGAATTCAAAGTCATTTACCCATTCTAGGGCTTGAACTGTACCCCTCCATGCAATCACAATATCTCTCCTTCCCAATTCAGCCTTCCCTTCATCGGTAGCTACCGCTACATATCCCATCCAATTCGACTCCCGACTCCACGATTCCCTCGATAACGACTTCATGATAAACGCGTCGGGTACTTGAATTCGAGAAGTCGCGTACAAAAATTTGGTCACTCGATACATATATGGGTTGTTTTTTACCAGACCAACTTTTGAAAAGAAATCAGCCTTACCATACCGACTACTTCCGGCAAATTTCGATGCCTTCTCGGTGTTGAAAGTGTCATAGGTTGCCTGAGCCATCTCACCGTACTGAACGATGTTTCGCCGGAGATCGATATCAAGTGGGTCCAAGAGGTTCTTCCAGTAATCTTGGCCGTTGATCAGCCTCCATCTTTTGGCTTTGTCACCAAATTTCATTTCTTTGGGTTCAAACTAAACTACAAATTTAGTGTATATGTTTGGAGGGAAATTGATTGTCTTTGTTATTACATTGGATGCTAATATAAATTCATATATATACAATATTTATATCTAGTAGTTTTGAGTTAGCTTGACTTGCATGCATAGGTTTATGAGCTAACCTCTTGAAAAAGATGGTGCAACTGTTTGTTGGTTATTTGTTTTTAATTAAACTGTTTTTTCCAACTACCTCAACTTCATAATTCCTTTTTTTTTTGGAATATATACACTAATTTTATTTTTTACAAAAAAAATATATACATACAATCATTTTCTTTTACATTTTTCTTCCCTCTTTAAGTTATTGAAGAAGGTGGTCAAATGAATCAATTCTTAATCAGGTCTAAGTTATAATGACTCTCCAACATAAGTCCAAATGCATGTTAATTGTTTGGAGAAGTATATATACACTTTAAGCGTACACTCAAATACAGTAGCATATGGAGACCACATAGATATGATAGCTGATTTTAAGTGAGGATGTTCTTCTCTGCATGTTGATCAATGATCCCACTAAAAATAATTAAATTTGAGATTGAGCTATATCTATTTTACCGTTTGATTCAAAATTAGTGGATCTTGGCGAGTTTAGAAGTCCTAGAATGATTTAAATTTCAACTAGGATAAAATATCTACATAGTGAGGAGAATATCTTAACCCAAAATCAACCCCCTTAAATAATATCAGTTGTCTTTGAGTGATTAAAACATGACATAACTGTGAAATATTGAGAATGGAAACGCATACCTAAGATGGGTGCAAATTATATTTATTAATTTCTACATTCAAACTAAAGCATCTTAGATAATATTTGAACAATAAAATTGGAAAAAAAAAATCTAAAAGTTTTGGATTCGATGAAGGTCGGAAGTTCAATTCAAGACACGTGACTCATGCACAACTAATGAGGCTCCAATCTAATTTTGAGTCGTACTGAGCCGTGTCATAGGTGACTCATGCACAACAAACAAATGGCCTACATATTTCCACCCAATTTCCTATACAGCGCTGCTGTTTGGCCCGACCATATTACAAAATAAATACTAAATGTTTATGTGGTATGGTGGGTCCCACTGCCACATAAGTTGAAAACCCTTTCAAAAAAAAATTTCGAAAGTGGTAGGTTCTATCCTGCCACATAAGTATCTGGCATTTGTTTTGTAAGATGGGTGGGCCAAAAAGTTTTATTGGTTCCTATATAATCTCATTATAGGGCTCAAATACAAAAAAATGAAAAATAAGATAAATGAAGCTGGATATTCTTACACATTTTATACTCATTGCATGTTGGGTATCAATAGTAAAACAAATGAAATGTTATTAGCCCTACTTGATATAAACTAAACAAATGGAATAAATTAATATAACATAAAAAACACATACAACACACGCACTAAAATTATAGTGTATTTGGATGTAGAATTTATGTTTCTCAAAGAAAACATCAGTCCTTTGGTTTGTTTGGCAACCATTAAAGAATCCATGGATTTATAAATCCTTGGAAGCTTGAATCATTTGGTTTGTTTGGCTGCTATTTAAAATCCAAAGAAAATCTCTATTTTGTTGTTTTAATTTTGTGGGGTGTAATTTGCATTGAGTTGGGTGAATATATAGTGAATCCTTACTTTATAATTTCAGCAAATTCTAAGGGGGGAGGTGGGACTCTAAAACAGGGATTTGCTGAAAAACATGTTTCCCTGGGAAACAAGTTTCTTGGGATTCTTGGCAGCCAAACAGACCAGGGAAACATGAATCCCTCGTCCCCACTGAATCCCTACCTTAGAATCCCCATCCAAACAACCATTAGTTTATAGGATTTTGTGATCCACTTTTAAAAGAAGTGGTACCTTCTACGGATCACTAATGTGTACTATTATAGATACGGACGGTTGAAATATTACAAGCAGGGTCTTGGTTCTTTCTATATATGTGCGCATAACCTACCTTATTAAATTGTCTAATTCGATTAGCAATCAATTAACATCTCCTTTACGTATCAACTGTATTTGATGTTGATAAAAAGGGATTCTTCTACGCAATTAATATTAGCACCCTCGTATTAGATTAAGAGACGGGTTATTAAGCCTCACCTTATTCTAATCCCATCCCATCGAAGCCCTACATTTTATGGGTTTCACTTATTAGAGATGTTCAGGGGAAATTTTAAGTGAGGGTGTTCTCTTTACCCTATAGAGCATTATATCTGAAAATTAACTCATTCTAAATTTTTTAACCCTGTCAACCTTTAAAAAATTGACATTTTTTGAACTTTTTAGGACTGTTGATTTTCAATTTACTTTTGATGCGGTAAATGTATATAATACAGAGTAGTAAGATAAAGTTATGAAGAGAATACGTATGTAATCAATGTCATGTACGTATACCATACCACATACAACGTCTAAGATATAAGTAATGATTGAGTGGTTCATATTTGATTATTTGCTGCCGATGAATTGATCAGTGTACGTATCTGTTATTCTTCAAGAGATGTTGATGGAAGTCTTCTTTTCTTAAGTTGAAGGGCAAGAAATAATATGAAGAAAGACATAACTTGCAAGTTTGCCCCTATGAAATGAAATGCAGCCACGTCCATATGTCATCATGTGTTATGTTGCCTCCAATGATAGGTTCGTCTAGGATTATTCTTAGTCATTTTTTAAGTGAATATTCAACTAAAAAATTGAGTTGACTTTGAAATGAAGGTGAGACTCGATATACATATATGCTCAATCACCGGCGGATTCACATTGGGGCAAGGAGGGGTAATTGCCCCTCCTCAAATTTTCAAATAGAAATCCTATGTATATCTTGAGATATAATTGCATCTATTGGTTTTCATAAATTAGAGTACATTGTGGATTGTAGGGCCCGTATAGAGATTATCCGAAAGTTAGCTTCATGTGATGATATTATCTTCAACATGTAGATCATTCTCACACAAAATTAGCCAATTCTAGAAATTGTGACTCCATCATCCACTTGTTGGAAATCAACGGTGATTTTAACCATTCATTTTACCGTTAAATAGAATGAATGAATGATGGGGTAACAAGTTTTAGAATGGGTTGATTTTCAATGACAAGGATCTACAAGGTGAGGAGAGCATCTTCATCGAAAAATCAGTCATTGGATCATCTCCATGCGGAGTCCCACAAGACATTGTAAACTCGTTGGATGAATAAGAGTTTATACGAATCCTATCTCATATATATCATATTTGAGGAATGCATACATCACCCAATATCATAATTCCTAATCTGTTGTAGGACTCACAAGAAGATGATATCCAAGGGCTGAGTTTTGGTGATGTCCTAGTCACCATGTAGATCGTCCTCACCAAATATCGAATCATTCTATAAACTTATAACCTCATCAAACGTTGATTGATTTATATGTAGGTCATCCTCACCAAAACTCTCATCATTCTGAGACCTAACTTCACAAAAAATTGAATGATTTATAAGTTGTTCATTTTTATCGACAATTTTAAACTAAATTTTGATGGGGTTAAAAGTTTTAAAACGATGATATTCTTCACATCATTGGATATCTTTTCGATTTTTGTAATTTACCATTTTACCACTGCTAAAAAAATTCCTGAATCCGCCACTGTGTTCAAGCCCTGCCATCCACTAATTTTTTTTTCTCCTTTCGAAAAAAAACATGGATACCTATTCCTTTGTCTTCTTCAAATCTTTACAGCATTTTGATTCACAAAATTAAGTCATATTGCTTATACTTTTTGTACGTGAGGCTAGCTAAGTTGGCCGTCTAATGCAAGGGGACTCCATTTTGGCGACTCTGTGACATGTGGAGTCTACATAAAAGTAATCGAATAGTTAATTTTGGTGTGAATTTTTTCCTTACTATAAAGATCGATCATTCACGCGAAAATTATATCATTTTAAAACTTCTTACCTTCAAAATTAAGATGGAAAATTTGAACGGAAGTTGACTGCCTCAGCCCGCAGTGCATTACAATTAATTGAATTGGTAGTACAGCAGATGCCTCAAAGTACCATAGGTCTCTTCCCGTGTTGCCCATTACTTGATATGTCCCATCTATGAAACGAGTAAAAGTCGTGACCTGCACGCGCGTCCCGAATACAAAACCAAACAAAAACGTTCACAGGTACACGAGTGGTACGTAACTATATATCTATTCTTACACTTCTCAATAGGGACAAATCGTCATGAACCTCCAAACGGTCTTTTTATGGTTATTTGAAATGTTCTTTAATGTCAAAAATATATAGGTAAATGCCATTAGGATCCAAAGAAAATCATGCCCACTTAGATACGATCCCAGGGTTAATTTTTAGTGAAAATGTTCACTCACCATGTAGATCATCCTCACCAAATTCTTTCATTGGATCGTATCCACATAGACCTCACAGGCATGTTGTTGCCAACGACTGAATTTTATTTCGATCCCAATAGCATTGCTGAATATATATATATATATTGCACCACACACTACTATTGAACTACTTATTTTTTTGGAAAAAAGTGGTTTTCACATGAAGATGATCTAAGGGATTGGTAATGATATTTTTCTCACTATATAGATCATTAAATATGAGAATTGTACTATTCTAGAACTTCTAACCTCATCAAAAGTTCATCGAAAAGTGAATGACTAAGAAAGATGCCTACAATTTGTCTATTTTTGACGAGATGATTTGAATGGGTTCTAAGTTCTAGAATGAGTCAATTTTCGAATATGATAATATACATGGTAAAAAGAATATTCTCCACTGAAACTTAACCCTTAGATCATCTCCATGTGAACCTATAAAAACAAATGGTGCAATAAGTCATGGTGCAATATCCCTCCTCTATATTATTTATATAATTTTTAGTGGGATGTTCTCCTTAGGGCATCACAGTGGTTACAAAATCTGGCTAAATTTGTAAAAAAAGTACTGTAGTGGAGGTTGGTATAAATAGAAACGGACCCTATAAGGGCCCAAGCCAAGCTAAATTTGGCGGTCTACATTTGGATCTCTAGATTTTTTTAGCCAGACGG
>MVGT01001155.1:192602-225581 GCA_002174775.1 Macleaya cordata | reverse complement strand
TCTTCTTCTTCTTCTTCTTCTTCTTCTTCTTTTTCTTTCTTCTTCTTCTTCTTCTTCTTCTTCTTCTTCTTCTTTTTCTTCCTGTTTTTTTTCTTCTTCCTCCTTTTCTTCTTCCTCCTTCATCTTCATCCTTTCTCTTCTTCTTTCTCTTTCTCTTCCTCTTCCTCCTCATTCTTTCTCTTTCTAGTATCCTCTTCCTCCTCCTCAAATTAGATCTGGGTTTTGATAAGAAATGGGTTAAAATTTGATCCATTTTCTAAACAAAACCCAGATTTATGTAAGGGTCCCACTCCAAATTAATTTATTGGGATGTAATATAGATGTCAAATTTTGATGTCCTCCAAGCATTTCCCCGGGCAAGACTACAGGGACATCAAATTTTGACATCAAATATTACATTTGATTAAACAATTCAAGATCGGACCTTATTTTTAATCTCTATAAAACTTTTATAAATCATTTTCAAAAAAAAAAAATCAATCCGAGTGCTTTAAAACTTTAACATCATCACAAGTTCGGTGGAAATCAATGACAAGAGTGGAAGGTTCAAAAAGCTCAAAATTCCAATCCTCTTTTGGAGTTAAAACTTAAGCCATTGTTTGAATGGTGAGAATGTGATTCATAAAAGTTTGTTATTCCCTCACTTTTAAAAAATCCCATTCCCAAAGAATGGGTTTATGAGTTTATAAAGGCAACTAAACAACAAAATAGAAGTAAATTCCTATATATGCAATTTTATTCTGGTTATCCAAACATGACCTAAAAGTTATGAACTTTAGGTCGTTTTATTGTTGATCTCACGGACAAGCGTAAACATAGTGTAAGACTAAACTGTGTGTAACAAGTAAAAAAAGGTGGGATAATATAATATGGTCCCTAAAATTTACCAATTAATCGGGTTTTCAGATCATAGTCCAACAATCTAGTACCAAAACTCACTTGCTCGAGTAGTTGGTATCCTTTCTTATAACTTGGAGGTTTTGGGCTCGAAACTCTTTAGTTGTGGTATTACAATTGATTAAAATCTATGTAATGTAGGTGATACTTCTAAATAAACACTGTTGCGCCCATTGGTAGTACCCTTCTCTGCACCCGTTAGTGGTGCCAATCTCTGCACCTCTTGGCGGTGGGCTTTCCTACACATGTTGGTGATGCTATCTGTTGTGTTTGCCCGTTAATTACGACTTTTGTTAGAGATGATATTTAAGACAATTTATGTACTTCTCATTCGCCTATTATGATGTATCAAAACTTTGTTGTAAGTCTAGCATTAATCTCTTACAAAAAATAAAGAAGTAACTACAAAGTACACGGAGTAACCCACCATTTAACGTTCAAGTTTCATTGTTTGGTAGATGGATGGATCGAGGCGTGTAAAAGTAAAGTACAAGAACATGGTCCAACCCACTGAACTGATGGACCTTACAACTTACAACTTACAAGGGTCAATCAAATGACCTTTTAAGCAAAAGGAAAATTCAAATATAAACTGAAACCCGCAAAAAAAGATGGTCAAAATTAGAAATGCAATAAATTGTTTAAGACTTAAAAGTATCCTTCCTATCTACCATCCTACCGTTATAAAAAGACATAGAGAAACTCTTTTCAATTTTTTATTTGTTACTTTGGTTCCCACTCGATAAAAAGTACCTTTTATTGAAAAAATAATAATAATTACTCCTTCCCAGTTTTTATTTTGCATGTTCAGGAAGTTTTCAAAGATGACCCTGAACTTATTTCCAATTTTTCACACACAAAATCGATAAATGAGGCATGATATTTGCGCCCACCTTTGAACTCGCATGGAGATAAAAATTTTTTTTAAAGAATAATTTTCTTATCATATAGATCAAATCAATCTTTGAATTATTTCTGTATGAACTCACAAGATGGTGTAAACCGGGTGTAATAATAATTCTAGTGTTGATAAAAAATGGGGTGTTAGAGCAAGTTATATGAGGTTTGAGGGACTCTAGTGGAGAACACAAATCCTCGTTTGATCAACCCCTCATTCGTAACTCACTCTTTAAACCTCATTTCAAGCATATACAATGCATCCCCACTAGCAAGTTTCGCCATTAGGCCATCCACAACCGTTGTAAGGTAAGAGCTAAATATAGCTTACCAAAAAATTAATAAAAAACTGTTTAGAAACACATGCGTCATTTTTTTCCGCCCTATGCCAGGTTGCCTCTAAGGACATCGCCTGGCATTAAAATTGATTTTTCTTTTTTTTTCACAAATGCCAAACAAGTTCTTCAAATATAAAACTCTAAAACCCCTTCAATACAACAACCGGCCTCTTCTTCTTGTTCTTCTTCAAGTTTAACACAATCTCCCAAAAATCATAATATTTTTCACCTATATTTTTCGTAAATTTTTTTGGCTCAAACACTAGAAAATAGATCTATTTGTATATGGAGGATCTAAATAGTTTTAAAAACAATCAAAAGGTTGAGATTTAATCTCAGCTGAACAAAAAAAAAATTCAAAATAGTTAGGCAGGGGTAGGGGTTAGGCCCCACCTCCTGGACTGCCTGACATCAGGCGACCCACCCCCTTATCCGCTCAACTATTATACGACCCTCCTCCACCCCGCCCAACATCAAATTTGGCCTATCTCAAAGCCTCATAGGGTATTATCCAAATTTAGCATTCACTACTGCGTAACATTTTCTTAAGATTTAGCCAGGAATGTCACCGTTGGAGATGCTCTTAGATCACCAAATTTGAGTTTTGGAGCCTCTTTTAACTTGCAAACATAATGAACAAATATTAAGAGTATCCACAATGCTGGATAAATTTAGCAATATTGTCTATAAATTAATTCGTAGTGCATTGTCTAAAAATGTAAATTTAGAATGGGAAGAGAGAGAATTGTGGAAATATAGATAACATATAAAAAAATTTAAACAATTAGATGGGCGGTATTTGAGAGAATCAGGCAGACTCGAAGAGTTAGTTTGGTGTTGGGCGGACTCTCAGATACCGTCCCATAATTTTAAAACTCTAATTTTTTTTTTTCAAAAAAAAAACTAAAGAGCTGGGAGGACTCTCAAATACCGCCTGGTTATTATTTTTATTTGTTTTTAATTTTTTTTTGTTAAATTTAGACAATTTGTAGAATAGAGATTGAATTGTATATTTGTAAATAAACAATGAAGATTGTGGATGCCCTAACAAAGAGAGAAAATGCTAAAGAGTACGCACATTTTGAGGGATTTTCTTCCCCCAAACCCATCGTAAGGCCATTATCCCCTCGTGATTTGAATCACATCCTCGAGTTCCGTCTTGCCCAAACTTCAAGGCATGGAAAGTCGTCCACCTCAGGGAGGGATTCTCTTCCCCCCAAATGTGCGTACGTTGTAGCACTACTCAACTAAGAGAGTGCTTCACGATTTTGTTATATTATCTTCATATTTTTTGGTTACAATAACCCGTTAACGAACATAAAATGAACCACTGACTCATTTTCAATGATAATGATCTACTAATTGTTATAGATTACTAAGAAATGCTACTCAACCCAACCCAATTTGGTCTCCTAATTATCCTAGATTCTGTTGTGCTGAGTTGACTAGCATTTTCGTTTCCCGGAATGATTTTTAGACCTATGCCTTATATAAAAGGATTTTGTTAACATGTGCCGCTTTTTGGTTTTGGGTTTTGTTTAGTTTTTTAAGGTTGTCTAAATGGGCTGATGTTTTGATATGTATATTATTTATATTATTTGGATCATATCTAAAAAAATAAGCTCAATCGGAGTCCTCTAGCACCCTCTAGCACCACAAACACTTAATTTAGACTTTAATAGTATGAATGAACGGTTGACATTTAAAGTGATTTATTTAGAGGGTTAGATATATCTGATTGAGCTGATTTTTTGTGGACATCTTATAAATAATGATAATATTATGCTTACAAAAATTCAGCTGATTTGAAGACCTGTAACTTGCAAAAAAATCCCTTCAAATACATCATAATCGTGTGCCCTATGGGCACACGTTAACAAGACCCTATATAAAATTGGTGTCACATGCTTATATGGCAAGGTGGAACGCACCACTTTTCTCCTCCCAAAAATATTTTGAAGGAATTTCTAACTTACATAGGAGTGGGATTGACCAGACCACATAATTGTTGGGCACAAGTTTTGCAACTTGATCTGACCAAAAACACTACTATTTCGTTACTATGTTGGTCCACGAAAACTAAATTAGGTCGTAGTAATAAATTTTTCGTTTTAGATCCTCGGGTCAAATTAAAGTAAAATTAATAGTGTGTTTGGATGTAGAATTTATGTTTCCCATGAGTCTTTGGAAACATGATTCCCTAGAAATATGAATCCTTTAGTTTGTTTGGCAACTATAAAAGAATACATGGATCATGAATCCTCTGGTTTGTTTGGCTGCCATTTAAAATCTAAGGAAAATCTCTATTTTGTTGTTTTAATTTTGTGGGGTGTAATTTGCATTGAGTTGGGTGAATACATAGTTAATCTTTAGTTTAGAATTTCAGTAAATTCTAAAGGGGGAGGTGGAACTCCAAAATAGGGATTTGCTGGAAAACATATTTTCGTAGGAAACAAGTTTTCAGGGATTCTTGAGAGTGAAACAGACTAGGAAAACATGAGTCTCTAGTCCCCACTGAATCCCTACCTTGGAATCCCCTCCAAACAAACCATAAGCAAATTCAGGTGTTGTTCCTAGGTCCGTGTGGTGTGTATTAATTTACCAAAAAAACCCTAGCATCCATTTCCCATTTTAATTAATGAAAAAGTTGGTAAATCGAACGGTTAAGGAAAGATCATTACAGCTATTAACAACTATGGCTATCACAAACACGCGGAATTCGTCTTCAAGCTTAACACGAGCGTGTCTAAAAATTAATTCTATTTCTACACCCGGGATTACAATCATCTCTTGGTCCCACCAAATGTTATGATTTTAAATCAGAAATATTTTCAAACCGTCAACGGTCCAGATCTAAGGATGACTTTCTACCTGAATAGTAGTACAGCAATAAGTTTACTTTTCAAAAATTGGATCCAAGAAAGAAGACCGTTCCTCGTTATTTGTGCCTTTCTCTTCATCAATTTATTTACAAGCACTTTCTCTCTCTTAAATCACTTATTTGTTTCTCTCTCTAAAACACAATTCTCTCTCTCTCTAAAACACAACTTCACTCATCAAACCATCCAAGTTAGGAGCCCTCGTTTTCACGCAGAAACGAAAGCGATGGGTTTTAGAGCTCTCATTTTCTATACAGTAGGTTAGAGATTAGAGACAGAGTGGAGAGTGAAGACAGACAGAGAGAGAGAGAGAGGAGGATATTGTAAACCCAAAAAAACCCTAGAAAGAGAAAGCAGAGAGAGAAAAGATAGAGTTTCAAAGATTATTTCTTGGTGTCGGTTCTTCGTCTGCCATCAATGGTTGCAGGTAAGGTTAAGGCGGTGATGGGGTTACAGAAATCATCACCTGCAACTCAAAAACCAGAGACACCAAAACACATATCTTCTCCATCTCCAAGCTCTGCTAAATCTACTCAGAAAGCCGTTTTTTCTCGCTCTTTTGGTGTTTATTTCCCTCGTTCTTCTGCTCAAGTTCAACCTCGTCCTCCTGATGTTACAGAGCTTCTTCGACTCGTTGAAGAGTTGCGCGAGAGGGAATCTCATTTGAAGACTAAAATCATTGAGCAAAAACTTCTGAAAGAGTCTGCAGCGATTGTTCCGTTTTTGGAAAACGAGATCTCTTCAAAGAATGCAGAGCTTGAATGTTCTGTGAAGAGGATCGAGAATTTAGAGGCTGATAATGAGAGATTGAGAGAGGAACTTGAGAGTTTAAGGTTGAAGATCGAAGAAGAAAGGAGAGGTAGAGAGAAGATTGTGAAGGAAATGGAGGATGAGATAATGGAGCTTAAAAGAACTGTTGCAGAGCGAAACAGAGTAGAATCGAAGTCGATTTGTAACGAAACAGGGGAGAATGAAGAGTTATCGTCATCACAGAGGTTCATGGGTTTAATTGATGCATCTGCTAAGTCGAATCTGTTGAGAAACTTGAAAAAGGGAGTGAGATCGACGGAGATTACTTTGAGTCAAGAGAATCAGAAGGTTGAAGTTGCAGATCCGAAGAGAGATGAAGTAGAAACCGAAAGGATGCAGCAATCTCGCTGCAGTAATGTAGAAGAGATTTCAGAAATCTCTGAATCTGTAGTCTCGACCGTAAAATGTCGAGGTCCTAGGGTTCCTAAACCGCCTCCAAGGCCATCATCAACATCATCATCACCGGCGTCTTCATCTTCTTCTTCTTCAACATCATCATCATCAGGTTCGGATTCTTCTGCGACTACAGATAGCAAAATTTCTACTGAAAAGACGGGATTGACAAATATGCCTCCGATTCCTCCGCCTCCTCCACCTTCGAAATCGGCCCCAGTACCACCTCCACCGCCACCGTTGCCGGTAAAAGGGGCGAAAACGGGGGCAGCGAAGGTAAAGCGAGTGCCAGAAGTAGTGGAATTCTACCATTCTTTGATGCGGAGAGATTCAAGGAAGGATTCCGGCGTCGGAGCCTCGGAAGTTCCTGCCGCCGGCAACGCCCGCGACATGATCGGAGAAATCGAGAATCGGTCGGCTCACCTCCTCGCTGTAAGTGCCTTCCCGCCCATTTGTTATTCAGTTGAATTACAAAATTGCCACTGGTGAATCAAAATGACTAGATTATCCCTCGCAATCAGTGAACCTGTGGCAAAAATTCTGAATTCACCGTCACACCTTAATTAATTGACATAAATGCCCCTACTTGGTGTTGTCTCTCAAGTTAATAGTGTAGAAAAACGCGAGGGGCTTTTGGTCTTTCCATCTTTGGTATTTAATGAAATGACAATTGTACCCCTCTGATAACTGAACAGTTTTAGTAGCAGTAAGCTTTTAGGGCAATTATTCCCGAATTCTGGCCTTTCACTAAAACACGAGTTTTAAATGCCCGAATTTACTGACACATGTTGAGGTCATTTTAGGTATTCCATCTCGTTCTTTGGTTCGTGGCTCGAGGACTATTGGGTTCAATACCAAAGAAACAAATCTTTAAGGGCTTTTTTAGCAAATAACCCTGTCAGTATATGGAAACTAAGAAATAACCCTGACATTTTCGATATTTCTGAAATGACCCTATCTTGGACGGAATCGTTAACTTGCCATCCTTGAGATCACGTGATGGTCACATGACCATGTTAAAGTACGTAAATGCCCTTATTCTAACCCAACCTCNGGTTGGGTTAGAATAAGGGCATTTACGTACTTTAACATGGTCATGTGACCATCACGTGATCTCGAGGATGGCAAGTTAACGATTCCGTCCAAGATAGGGTTATTTCAGAAATATCGAAAATGTCAGGGTTATTTCTTAGTTTCCATATACTGACAGGGTTATTTGCTAAAAAAGCCCAATCTTTAAAGAACAGAGAAAACTAGAGGACAAACTAGTCATTAGAGGAAAAACTCAGTGTCAGTTTTGGAATTCGAAACTACTGATGGGGCCTTTCCTTTTTTTTCTTTTCTTTTTGGTAGGACGGGCCTTTCCTTTTCATCTCTCATATTTTCTGGTGTTTTGTACAGATAAAAACAGACGTAGAAACCCAGGGAGATTTCATAAGATTCTTGATAAAAGAAGTTGAGAATGCAGCTTTCACAAACATCGAAGATGTAGTGGCCTTCGTTAAATGGCTAGATGATGAGCTCTCTTACTTGGTATTTCTTCTTAAATTCCTTTAAAATCCCGTACTAAATAAACAAATTCCCAACATATCTTCTGAAAAATTATCTGTTTCTTCTATTCAGGTGGATGAAAGAGCAGTACTTAAACACTTTGAATGGCCAGAACAAAAGGCTGATGCTTTTAGAGAGGCTGCATTTGGCTACTGCGATTTAAAGAAGTTTGAATTGGAGGCTTCAACCTTCTGTGACGACATTAGACAACCTTGTGGTCCAGCTCTAAAAAAGATGCAGACATTACTGGAAAAGTACATTTTTGTTTTCATCTCATTGAATTTTTTTGAATTTCTCTACCATAATTGCTAGAAGTTCATCCTCACAAAAAATGAGCAGTTTTATAACATCAAGCCCCATCCAATCAGCCCCCCTAAACTTTTGGGGGTAAATTTTTTTTTTGTCTAATCAACTTTTGATGGGGTTAGATTAGATAGTTTATAACGATATGATTTTGGGCATGGATGAAATCATATTGTAAAAGTTCAGCCCTTGGATTCTCCATAAATGTTATTTTGTGAACCCTTTGGAGGTCTTCTAGCGTTACTCAAGATTTTATTACAATTTTGCAGGTATTAACGTTTAAGTTTTTATTGTCAATACAGATTAGAACATGGTGTGTACAATTTATCACGTATGAGAGAGTCTGCTACAAATAAATACAAAGGTTTTCGAATTCCTACTGAATGGATGCTCGAAAATGGATTTGTCAGCCAGGTATTTTAATCTTTCATCCTTCTCATATATGCATTATGATACTTGGATCATTTCTGATCTGATGGTGTAGATCAAATCATTATTCTGATGATATTTTTAATCATCTACATCAATCCCAACTACTGTATACATATAGACAAACCCACTTTTTGATACAAGTGTGGTCCCTGTAAATAAAAACAAGAGATCTGTTTTTGATACTGCCTGGGAAATAAAAAGGATTAAAAACAAGTGGGTGGTTGAAAACAGACAAAAAGAATAGAAAGAATTTAGCCCTATTTTCTCAACCCACGGGTGCACGCTCACATGTGAAGGGCTCAGAAACCGCTAAATGTATTTTTAGCATGTTGGCTTTTTCTTTTTAGATTTTGGGGTTTTTAATTATTTGACAGAATCCGATTCTCTAAAAAGAGCCGTTGATATGCTTGCTCCCCCTTTTTTTTTTTCTTTAATACTATTGATAGAAGCTATGTCTCTAACTACACAATGTTAGACCTTGACTTTGAGTTATGAAGTAGCAATTTACAGCTTTCTCTTTTTGGGCTTTTTGCTTTCCTGCAAATGGGGCCAACTTCTTGGGAAACTATTTCCTGAGATCTGGACTGATGCAGAAACCGAAACTTATTATTTAATATCAAATTGGTTTTCATGGTCTGACCCAAATGTAATTAGGAGATTTTTAGATTTCAAAGATTTAGTATTAGAACTCTTTAAGTTGACACTGTAGCTTGTGTTAGATGAATGTGATTCGCCCCCGTTAGATTTTGGCATGTCTCTCTAATTGTTCGAGCTTTTAGAAAAAGAGGTTGCTTTAACATTTGAACATAGGTCCAAAACAGTGATGTTTCTTGAGATCCACATTATTGGTACTAAGTTTCAAACTACATGACTCTTGAGTAAAATCCTCATAAGCATGAGGAAAATGCTGTTTTCAAAGCTTTGGATCGATGTACTTTAGTTGTCTGTGTTGTCTTGTAAATATCATTGTCCTCTTTTAGTGAGTCTGCTAATTGCATAGTCTTGATGATTGATGAACCTCTATGGATCATGATGTCAAAAAATGACGAGCAAGAAATGCACGTGTTTTCTAGCTAACTAGGATGATCAATAATGAGTAGTACCCATCCTGATTGAAGAACTGCAGTTTTGGTGACAAGTACTGAATTTTAAATGTCTTCGTACAATCGTACATATGTGAAGGAGAAAATTTGTTAGGGACCCTTGTACACTAAAAGTTTATATGATAATCCCAACAAGTTCAAGGCTTAATGAAACATGTGGATCTTTTTAGTGTTCTTTTTTAAACACGTTGATTATTTTATTCAACCAAATTTCAATTTTTATTGTGCCAATTGCAAATCCTTATCACTTTCCCATATTTTATTGTGCCAATAGCTAAGTGTTCTCTTCCCTGAGGGTAAATAATTTTGCATTTGGTAGTTTGTATATTCGTTGCTATATGTGATTGATTGTGTCTTGAGACCTCATTTCATAAGTTTCAAGTGAAATTTGCAAATGCAGTATTAATGTTCTAAACATAATATTGTTATACATCTATGCAGATCAAGCTTGCATCTGTCAAGTTAGCCATGAAGTACATGAAAAGGGTATCTACAGAGTTAGAAGCTGCTGGTGGTGCTCCCGAATTAGAAGAGCTAATGCTCCAAGGCGTAAGATTTGCCTTTCGAGTACATCAGGTAAATATATTCTTAGTCTCTCTCGAAATGATTGAAGTCTTCAACTATTTTCTTGTAATTTTGATTTCTGAATGGATCTTTTATTTTTAACAGTTTGCAGGAGGTTTTGATGTGGAAACAATGAGGACATTTCAGGAGTTGAGAAACAAAGCCAGGTCATGCCATATACAGTGCCAAAACCAGCAGCAACAGAAGCTTGTTTGCAGGTCTACACCTTGCTAACCTGTATGGAAACAATCCCAGCTTCAGAATTGCTACTGATTCCTTCCTGTAAAGATACATATCTAAAAGTTTATTGAATTCACTGGATAGTAGTAGCTATCTAAATTGAATTTATTCATTGCCCCAAATAAACTTCAATATTAGAAATTCAAATCAAGAATCATATCCAAAATATAACTCAACAACCCATTATTTATTTCTTGGCTAGCAAACAGTGGTTTGATATGGATTTGCATACACAATTGGTCCAATCTGAAAAGACCTATATGCTAGTAGAGAGAGATCCTCCACTTTATGAACTTCGTTTGGAACAATCGATTTGATCCTAAACTCACAATAATCTCCACCTTATATAAAGTTTTAAGTGGAGGATGTCTCCCTACTGGCACGGAGGGAGGCCTGTAAATTGAAATATTTTTTTTCACCTCATTAATTTTGTCACCTCATTAATTTTGTCTTACTGGGTTCTTTGTTCAATGTGGGACTATCTGTGGATAAAAGTTTTTAGCGGCGGTTTAGTGTATCTAGGCACTTTAGTCTGCGGGTAGGGAACACAACAACCTTGCAGTCCTTGGGATAAATGATTTGGTTTGGAATATAAAAAAGTTGAATCCTACAGTTGCAATGGAAATGGAGAAATGTTTCTCAAAACGACTGCTTGGATTTTATTAGTAAACTAGGTTTTCAATACAAAATTAGAACTATTTTTATAAGAAGAGCTTGATTCATAGATGAGCTTTCAAATCTATTTCCAAATTTTCTTATCAGTTCAATTATAACCCAACCCAATGCCAACAATAAATACTTTACAATTCTTGCACCCCCTCACTCTTATTATCAGCTCAATTGTAAAAGAAAATTAAAGAGAAGCTTTCCCCTTGAAAGCTTGAATAATATACAAAAGCAAAAGACATTTTTATGTGAAGTTGTATTTAAAGGATGAGAGCTGTGTATAGGAGCTGATTCCATGTATCAGGCAGTCCGGGGAGGCACCAGTGGCTGCAATCATTGCCGCCGTGCTCACCGCTGTAAGCCGATGGGTGTGCGTCTTTTCTCAATTGTGAGAGCGTAGTCACGTCCAGCAAATAAACAGGTTTTTTTATCCTAGCCAACACTTTGTTCACCACAATCGCGGCCGCAGGTAAACCGGCCGGGTACCTTGACCCGGATATTGGTTGCGTCTGACCGCTACAAGTTTTTGATGGTTCATTCCACTCCCTTCCCCTGGATTAGCAAAACGTTGAACAATCAAATATGTGAACAACTCTACGATATAGCAGTGTCAACTAATTCATTTTTTAGGGGTACATGGAGTCCATAAAATGGACCGGGTCAAGGGATTTAGTATCTGGAGCTAAGAACATTGAATAATCAATAACCCAACCAACATTGGGCTTGGGCTTAGAGATGAGGATTGTTGTGCGAAGATTTAGTACACTAGGCCTGAGATGTGGCTAACTTGGGCTCTAATTGAGCTTTCTTGAGATTTGGTTTTTGGGTTCACGTTGATTCCCAACTCGACCCAAACCATCCGGATCAGGGATTAATCGAGCTGGAAATAGATTAGCAGGGTTTCCCTGTGCATAGAGTTGTTTGGGCTTGGACATGGCCCAGGAGCTAGGCGCAAGCAAAACCCCGAAATGCAGCCCAATTCCAAAACACAGTCAGGTTTGGGCCTAACTGGGCTTGATGGGTAAGGATTTGGTCAACCAAAAATTTGAAAGTTCAAAAGTATGCCTCTAAAAGCTCTTTGTGCCATGTCAAATCAGGAATGGAGCTATGCTGATTGGGCTGGATCAAGCCTTGAAACCCTAGGCCCAACTGGGGCAGGCTAAGATTTGCGTAACGCCAGTTTTGGGCCCAAAGGTCTATAGGCCCAGTTTCCATGCCCATGTCTATCCATGCCAATTGTACTGAGGGAAGTACATTAAAAAAAAGAAAAAAAAATATGAACTGGAAATATGTAAATGTTGAGAGGGGCTTACTCGTAATGGGTTGGAGAGATGCCTTGGAAGAAGACTTTTGTTTTGGTAGGGTCAATGTTGTGGTCAACCCATCTGGCCCACGTAGTCAATCCTTTATAAAAAGCAATCAGACGGTCCATGTCTTTGTACAATTTGGTCCCCTCTTCCAAGTAATCCCATCTGCAATCAATACAAGCCGTTCGAATTTACAAATCCCACTGCAACCTTCAATTTATCTTCTAAAACAAAAAAAACAAAAAAAGTGGCAGTTTAAGGGTTCAAGTAGTAGTAGATTTTCTTACGGTTGATTATGGCCTTTGTGGGTCCACCAATGCCACGTGTTGAAGATCAACATGTCCATTCCTATCCATGCATTACCACCATTGATTGAATCAAGCTTCAAAACTCGTCCAACCTTTTCTCCAACCATGTCTACTAGGTACGGGGTACGATAATGCATCACCCAAACTCCATAATCCTGTCAACCCAAAAATTTATTTCATTTATTTATTCTATTGTTAAAAAGGGGATTACAAAATTATAAATTATCACTATTTTATTTCACTAAAGAAATGAAAAGAAAATAAGAAAATAATGAAAAAAATTTGGTATTTAACTTAATTAAAATAATTTTTTTAATCGGTTTTTACAAGTTCAGTTTCCAACGACTTTACTATTACACGTAGTTTTCAAACACGTTGATTTTCAAACAACGCTGATTTTGTTCAACCTTTTCTAATTCATTCACGCATGGTTACTCCTACTCGTATTGTTTTCAAGTTTTGATCCAGAACCCGGATAACCCTATTGACATGGGTGAGTGGGTAAAGATACCCATGTTCTTATCCGGATCGGGTTATGGGCACCCACAGGATTGTGGGCCCCCACCCGTTTTCTTGACTCTGAGAATCAAAGTCGAAGCGTGTAAACAAGAGGCTGAAATCGAAAGAAAAAAATGGATTCAGTGTTTGTCTTGTTCACAGCTCAACAATTTAGCACTTTAAAAATTCGACAGAAATGTCCCCACTTGATAGAGAAATAACAGAAAGGCCAAGAATTGTAGGTGAGAAGTACACTTTGACAAGAGGGTTAGTTTAGTCTTTTCCGAAACAAAAGGCCTGTATGATGACTGTACTACTGTAGTAGGGTTGTGGGATCCACCTAGGGCACGCACCAAACTTTTTCGAGAAACGGTTGGAATTCCTTCACGGATTCGTTTTTCAGGAATCCCAAACATTGTAAATGACGAAAATGTCCTTTCCTATTCTCTCTTAAAATTCTAACGTGCGCCTTAGGTGTACAGACGTGGACGGTTTTTTGACCACCCAACAATTGTACGAGGCGCCCGCCAATGAATTGTTGTAACTCGTAAATCGTACCCTTAGAATTGAATGTTTCTAAAAGTACATTATTTAGTGAACAAAGTAATTAGTAAAAGGTCCCTTAGTTTTGAAAATTTATATATAAACCCCCCTAACCAAAGTCAAATTGACATTGATTCCCACGGTTCCGGAGGAATTCTAGTTTTACACTTCAAATTTCAAAGCAATGGTTACGGCCAAAAACCTTGATAATTTCTTGTATTAATGAGACCCCCCTTGAGTTTTGAATTCCTAAAGAACTCCACCAACCAGTACTTGGTCCCCTCACTATAAAGTTCAAAATAACCACAAAAAGGCGTGCAAAGAATCCATGTTTGAGTGATTTTTTGAGACGTGTGTTTGTTTAAATGTCAAGCAAAATAAAATAAAATAAAAAATTAGAAAAATTACAATGATTATCTAAATTAAAAAATTACTATGATTATCAAAACTTGACATTAAGAAGGTGTTTAGCAATCAAAAGAAGACCGGTTTTTTTTTTTTTTTTTGTAGGCATGCAAATTAATAGGCGTAGGATTTTCACGCGGACTTCCACATCTTAAAATGGGGTATTTATGCGATGAACAATAGCGAACTAATCAAAATCTTTGTAACGTTTGACGTTATAATATAATTTTCTCAAGAATTAAATAGAAAAATGATATTTAAAATTATTAATAAAACTCACTAGAAAGAAAATGCGTGCACTGATTGATTTTAAGTACTCAACACTAAAGAATTGATGCAAAAAATTATTCCAAAAAAAAAAGATGAGTAAAATTTAAAAAATCCTAAAACTTCTTGTCTCTCAATCAATTTAAATTTCACATAAAACTTGAAACTAACCTTGATAAAAATCACTTTTTTTTTATTAGAAACTTGGTAAAAATCATTTGTTTAACGTGAAAATTTCCTTTATATCAGATTGTAGGTGCCTCTAAACAGAGCTGGTAAAATCGTTTCAAGTTAAACCCATAACCTAAATTCAAAACCTGTATACACCTTAATATTCTAATAATTAATACCGACTTGTCTTATTGATATAAAAAAAAGGGCTCAATAATTAACCCAATTTTTGAACTAAAATACTCAAAAATATATAAAATGGTTAAATGGTGCTAATTAATAAAACTTAAAATGTTTTAATTCAATTATCTATAAAAAAAAAAAAAAGTTTCAGCTCAATTTCCATGATCAAAGATCTTCTGGAGCACTGAAAACTGAATTGAAGAAAATCTTGGGAAGTCCAAAAATGAAAAGCAGAGAGAAACATGAAATATTACTCATTTGAAAGAGACACAAACAAACATGCACTGCTCTGAGCAATGATTTGGTTCTGTTTGTTGTGGAAAGTAAATGAAAAGTGGGGCACTCTGCAGAAGAAGAAAAAAAAAAAAATCAGAGAGAGAGAGAGAGATAGAATTAGACTAACCTCAAATATCACGGACGAAATTGAATCTTTCCTTACAAGACTGGTTTTCACATTAGGAACTGCAGCATGAATCAAACAAGTTAAAGATTGCCATTGATTCAAACTCAGTGAGTCACCCACAAACATGATTTTCTTCCCCATCCATCTCTTCAAGAAATCCAACCCATTAAACCTTCAAATCAAACACAAAAATTAAAACCCATTTAGCCAAATCTAAGAAAAAACATAACAGAGTACTCAATTATATATGTTCTTATATAACAAGTACTGATATACAAAGTTTTTAGAGAGAGAAAGTAGAGAGAGAAAGGGAAGTAGAATCAGTAGCTACATAGTACCTTGGTATGTCACAAGTGCTTGGCTTCCATCGATATTTGAGGTACTGTTGATCAGGTCGGCCGTATTTTTGACAGTCGAATTCTGGATCTATGAAAGGACAATCTGATGAATCATAGAGAGGGTATGAAGAGTCATAAACCCAAGTTCCTTGAAACAAATTACAGCTGCTTCTCACTCCTTTTTTTCTGTCACTAGAACTAGTACTACTCAATAATCTGCTACTGCTCATATTATTATAAAGTAATTGCTCTGTTCTTACATGTTTTTTTAGAAAGCAAAGTAGAGAGATGAAGAATAATATTTGGAATCGAAAACCCATCTTGGAATTCGATCCCAAATTAATATCCAAAAATGAAACAGAACTAAATTTAAAAACAGAGGAGTTTAGTGAAGGAAAGTTGTCTCAAACTTTGGAGTTTATATAAACTGAGAGGAGAGAGAAAGTATATTTTAGGTAAAAATGTTTTGTGGGTCCAGTGTGAGTGAAAAAAGCTGATGGGTTCTACCTTCAGTGTACACTTGGCAGTCTGTAAGACTGCGACGTTTCGACTGTTACATTTCAGTGTGAAAAACAAAACGTCTGTTTTTACTGTTTGGCTTTGGCAAGAATTGGGAAATTGGGAACTCAGAATTCTGTAACGAATCATAGCTTGTAAAATAAATTAACTGAGACGTTGTAATCATGCACTTTTTAGGTTTAAATTTAAAGGTTCTTCTTCTAATTTTCATTTAGATCCCTAATAGTATCACTTATATTAAAGTTCACCCCTCACTCAATCTTCAGCTAGGCAAAGCTTCCCCCGACTTATCAAACCATCACGGGAATGACTAAGTGGTCAAGACTAACACCTTACAAAATGGAGGTCAAATGATCGATCTTCCTGATGACCACTCCCACAATAAGATCTTCCTGATGGCCACTCCCACAAAAGGGAGGTCTGTTCACACCTTAGGGACTAGTCGGGTGCTCTAAGAGGCGCGGATACCCTAGATCTCAAAAAAAAAAAAAAACTAAATATGTAGGGTATGTATTGACCTTTTCTAAGTCATGGGTTAGAGTTAGACACGTCAATCCGTCAACCCGTAATTTAATTTTCTTAAAAATTAGATTCTAGTTTAAGACTTTAATAAGTGACTATTAAATTTTAATTAGTTACTTAATCTTGTAATATAATTGTTAAATTTAAAATTTTAATTTAAATTAGTAATTTATAAATATAAAATATTAATTAATGACTAGTCAGTGGCTTTTAAATTTTTTTAGTTTTAGTCAGCGTCAATCCGCTAATTTGTTAGGGTCAACTTTGTCAGAATGAGGATTTATAAAATTATTTGATTTGATAAACGAGTCATTGTTAGGATTGACCAATTTTGATCCATCAACCTCCAAACCTATCTAGGGTAGATCCTAACCCTTACGAGTTGCTAGATCTGCGTATATTACTCTTTAAAGTAATAGGAGGAAAAGCTCATCACTATGATAGACTTTTCTTGTTCCAATCCACCACTCCAATTAAGCACTCCCGACCATATTCGAGCTCTGTCATCGTCACCTTTTCAATGAAATAATAATATATCATTGAAATGAAAGCATGATATATTGTGAAAGAAATAAACATCACAATTAGTAAAAGACTTAAAATCACAAAATAAATTTGGAAAAGGCATTTGATCTTCTAACCCTAGCTAGCTATCAAAGATTCACAATCGATCAAAATTTGCTCATGTAATAAAGTGAGCATCATTTTAATTTGTTTTGAACCAAATCAAGTAATTTTTTTTTCTCTTTGTTTTTGGAAGGCTGTGGAGGGAATCTTAGTCGAATCTATTTGACCTAGATTCAACTAAATATGCCTTATTAACAGCCCTGCTCTTATCCATCTTTTACATTTTTCTAAGGAAGCTTTTAACTAAAGTGCATGTACAAGATATATATATGTATGACTAAGCTCATCATCAGACTGTATTTTGTGTTTTTTTGTGAAATTAGAAGATACCAAGTCACGTGTTTATGACCTTTAACTTTACCATTGTCAGCTGCTCTCTGCATGCTTCCGCCGCTGGAATATCCAAAGTCCAAACCATATATGAAACAAGAAGAAATTTTAATTAAGAAGAAAAATACATATAAATGGATCATCATGTGGCCCGGGCTAGCTCTAAAATATTTATATCTTTAATTAATTATTGACAACGACATGTATGTATGTATGGATAATTATTAGTTATTAGCAAGCCGCCTTAGATGAGCTCGGATCCTCTTTCCCTAATTAATTTGCATGTCCCCTTCGTGTCCCGTAGGGGTGTCAATTGGTACCCAAAAACCTGGAACCGAATCGGTACCGAAACCATTTTTTGCGGTTCCGGGACCTCACTTTGTGGATCCGATAAATTTCGGATCAATTTCGGATCTACCCGTTTTGGATCCTAAATTTTTTGGATCCACCCAACGGGACCCTGCGGGTACCCGGTTCCGTATAAATTCTATAATTTATAGTTTAATTTACTATTATATAATAAATTTTTAATTTTTTTAGTTTTTTTTTAATTAAAAAAAAACCAATGACTATTATTTAATAAATTTTATAATAAAATAAATTTTATAATTGAATAGAATAACAAAATACAACATACAAATAGGTTTTGTGTGAAAAAATAAAAAAATAAAAACTTAAAACGGGTATCGGGTACTCACGGATCCTAGCGGTACCGGATCCGGAACCACCAATTGAGGTTCCGAAACCGGAACCGAAAGGATCCGGAACCGCTTCATATTAACGGGACCGGATCTGGAACCTTTAGGTTCCGATCCGGAACCAACCCGTTGACACCCCTAGTGTCCTGTAGTGAATTTTGCCTCATAAGATCCAAATGAAGATGACCTAATTAAGAGAGGATATTAGGTGAGAACCTTGTTAGCAATTCGGTGTACGGCTAAAATTCAGAACGATAAAAGTACGATTATTATTCGGTTTTATAAGAATTGTAATACGGTCCAACATTCGGTCAATCATTCGTCGTACGGAAAATATTCGATTTTGAGATAATTCGTGTTTAATACTTTTCACATTAGAAATTTGGCAGTAAAAATTCGGTAAGATACCAAGTCTTCTAGATATTCATGGAGTTTCGACTATATCGATGAAGAGAGAAATTGAAAGAATTGAGGTCCTTATAGACAAAGAGAGAAAACAAAGAAAGGTCCTTAGGCAATTCGCTAGGGTTTCTTTTTTATTTTTATTTTTTTGTATTGAAAGTCCGATAGTCATCAAATAGAGTAGTAGTATTTTTCACCCGTTTCATTCGGTAATTCAGTTAAAATGTGTTTTAAACGTTTTAGCTAAAAAATTTGTGTATTATTGATTAGGTTTCGTTTGAACGGAAGTAATAATCGTTATTCAGAAATACAAAAAAGTACGAGTTTAAACGCGAATAATTTGGGTTGAGAATGTTCTCTTGATCACCATATAGATCATTTTCACACAAAACAAGTTCGTTCAAAATCTTCTAACTCCATAAAAAAAATTAATTGGAAAATTAACCATCTATCTTTTCAATAGTAGTATGATTTTCTCTAATTTTTCAATCAACTTTTAATTAGATTATAAGTTTAGAATGTGTCAAATAGACCATCTAATAAGGTCTGTAGGCTGCCAATGAGTCTGCTTTTTTTTTTTAATTAAAAAAACTAAGTTATATTTTGTTGAGAATAGTCCCACATTGGATATGAGAACTTATCAAACCCAATATAATAATTCTAGGTCACTTCACTAATTACCAACTAGTTTTGAGTTGGATGCCCACAAACATAATATGGTATCAGCGTAGGCCCAACAGCCACACATGCTCCACCTCACTCAAAATAGAGTATTGAGACTATAAAATGCGGAAACCTTGGTCCTCAGTCAAACTTCGTTGCAGCCCATGCATCTTAAAACACCCCCTACTTAAAAAAGCTAGAAAAGAAAAAAGAACAAAAGAAAATAAAAGAAAGAAAAAGGAAGCTCCTAATTCCACCCAATTTTTTTTATTAATACCCATAATGAAGTTTACACGCTGCTTACACTAATCTGTGGAGTCTATACAGAGATGACCTAAAGGTTGATTTTTTCGAAGATGATCTCCTTACCATATAGTTCACATCATTTATAAAACTTTAACCCCACTAGAACTTGGGTGAAGTCTAATGGTAAAATGAATGATTTATGTCACACCCCGATTTTCGGTACTCTAAATCCGACCCGATTCGCCGAGTTCGAAAACCAAGGCGTGATTAATGTAATAGAAGTGTAATTAAAAATTATAAATAAAACTCATTTGCTTTACTTTTGAAATACAATAAATTTAATACATTTAGATAATGATCTACTTTAGTCAACATTGGTTACCTTAAAGTCAGGTCCAAGTCAAAGAAAAATAAAAATATAATGTTTAAAAATAATTTTCGTATCAACTGCATACAGTTGATTAAAATAAACATACCTACTTAACCGTAAATCGTAATTTTACAAATAAATCCATTCTAAAAACTAGATTCACAGATCTACAATTTCATCAGAAATAGACCGAGGCTAATTCTATAATAAAGGGCCCAAATATGCATCCGAAGTACTGATACGGACGTGTAAAAACTCAGAAAATATAATTTCAGCTTTTTAACAATTTTTGTAAAATCAGTAACTTTGAAGAGAAATAACTCTCTAACTCGAAATAGGAAATACATAGTATAATACCTTTTTGAAATGAAAAATTCGAGATCTATAATTTTGTCAGAAATAGACTCGGCTCAATTTTGACTGAAATATGTCCAAAAACACCATTTTGTAAATCTGACAGTATGAATTACGGGAATTATACATTTTCGTATAATACCTAATTAATTCAATTATTCTTGACGAAAATTAAATGTAAATTAATACATCAATTATACAATTTAAAACTTAACATCTAAGTTCATAAGAATGTTAAAACAATAAGAATTAATACAAAATAACCCTTATCCCAAGTGATAGAATAGTAGTTTAATTTATCAGTTATATTTATACAAATTTGATAATACGAGCTATCTGCTTCTTATTCTACACATATTTGAATTCTTCATCTCAACGTAACCTATGGGGAGAATTTAGGGGTGAGTAAACTCAGTAGGCAAATATCAACCCAAAAATAATAGATTGAAAACATGATTAATCAAAATCACAAGAATAATTAACTGATGAACTTGTAAATAAATTACCATTAAATGATTTATTTTTCAACCATTTAATATCTTATCTTGTATTAAATCGGGTAACAACCGCTTCCTCAGGCAGAAACAACGGTCGACTACTTCCTCAGGCGGAAACAACGGTCAAAGGGGGCCTCCCTTTTTCTACCCATTTGATTATCATTTACATAATCCTTTTTAGATTTATTATCAATCTAAATCAATTTCCATCACTTAAAAATAAATAGTGACCATATAACAAAATGTATATTTAATTTGTAAATAATACAAAATAATCCATCGCCATGCATTTTCATAACAAAACATAAAATAAATTTTGGTTATAATAGAGGGAAGTTCCACATATCCACCTACCTTAATTTGATGATAAAAATCTTGTCTTTTGATCATCACCTTGTTGTAGAAAATTCCCTTCTTTAGATATTTGAATAAAATTGTAACTACTTAACAAGAAAATTAATTAAATAAAATGAGAAGAGAAAGAAATAAGAGAATATAAGAATTTTAGAAAGATACGTTAAAGAGAGAGAAAGAGAAGAGTAAATTGAAATGAGAGAGGAATGGGGTTTATATAGGATTTTATAACATTATTTTATTACTATTAATATTTAATAATAAAATAAAATATTATTTTTTTTGACTAACATGGCAGCCCATGTTTTCTCTAGCAGCCCATGTGTTTAATTAATAAAATATTATTATTAATATATAATTACTTAATTATTTAATTAATTATTTTTTTTAATAATTTTTTTTAGAGATTACTCTCTTGAAGCTCATTATGAGTTTCCATACAAATTACTATACATATGAGAAATTTATTTTTCAAATCAATACTCACCCAAATGGGCATACTTTCATACTAAGTTAATTATGTTGGTCAAGTGTGGAATATTCACACTATGGAATTTCTTGGGATATTACATCATTACCACCTAAAATAAATTTCGTCCCGAAATTTTAATCCAACCAAAAGGTAAAACATACTTATAAAATTTGTAACACTGATGGATCAAATTTTAAAAAAATTATTTTGTATAACAAAACACTCAACAAAACTCTGGTATTTTTACATGAAATATACATGTGAATTATTATTTCAGATAATCTAAACGAATTGAAATCTGAATTAAACGTATTACGATAAAATTCAAATACTAGATATATATCGAATAAAAAATTTATTTTCTAGGTATAATATTGTCTGCCTAGAAAATGCATTACTTCCACTGTTTATGCTTAAATCCTTCACCTTAACTGATATTAAGGTAATTCTAGGTCCACATAGATATATGGTTATAAAACATTGTAGATTCATGCCTGAGTACCAAAAATCGGGGTGTGACAGCTTGGTATCAGAGTACAAGTTCCTGATTTCTTGGGCTTGTGAGTTCTAAACTTTCATTATATTATAAAAGTTTCTTTCATAACAAAATTATTTATGTTTTGTTTTCTCGCAAAAAACAAATTATATGATAATTCTTTTCTTTTCCTTACTCATTTATAGGATGGAGTAAGAGTGTGTTCAGCTTAGAACCAAAATAAATAGGATAAATCCTGTGTTATTTGGGGTGTGATAATAACTAAAAATCTTATTATAATACGGTTAATTGTATATATATAGTTAATAATTAAGGTTTATTGTTAGGAAGACCTTTGTAGGAATTATTTTTTTCATATGGAAGTTATGCGTGAAGCAAGTTAATCTATTTACATAATTATAGAATACATATAGGAAAGTACACTTGAATGGATGGTCAAGTTGATGCTTAATTTTTGTATGTATGTTCAATAATTTTGAAATACATGCTTGTATGAATAGTGATGGAGTATATATGAATAGTACCTTGTATATATGAATAATATCGTATACGTGAATAGTATTCGAAGAATAGTATCAAAGTGACAATAATATGTGAATTATATTCTATAAAGAATATTTGATAAATAATGTAACACAGTTGTGAATAATGTCGTATACGTGTACAATACAATATATGTGAATAGTGTAGTGACCTTGACTAATAGTGCATAAATTAAATTTTATGATGAGAAATTGATGAATAGTATATTATACAAATTGTATACGAATCATGCTATATGATTTAGTGAATAATTTTCTGTGAATAGAATAGTACACGTAAATAGTGATTATCTACTTAAATAATATATACGCTTGAAATAATACCGTACACGTGAACACTAAAGTATCAATTTGTACTACTTGAATTAGATTTGCAAATAATGCAAGACAAATAATTTTATAAGTGAGTATTTAAATATATAAGAATAGTAACGTATATTTGAAAAGTATCGTATATCAGTGGTTCGAACCAACTGGTATGATCGGTCGTTTTTTTGACATGTTCGAACTCTCCGGCGACTATTGTTTTTTTTTTCGGGCATGCATTTTTCTTACAAACACATACAAATTTTTTGAAAAGGTAACTGATCTTTATTGATTCAAGGAGAAACCATTACAAAAGGAGGAGGTTTCAATAAAAAAAAGAATTTTTAATTAAAATATTATAAAATATATATATATATATATACATATATATATTACTATCTAAGTTGAAACTAAAGTTAAGCATAAAAGTTTTGGCTTAGTTTCACCTGATTTTAATAAACAGATTAATCAAAGCAAAATTTCAAAATTTAGTTTTTAAATTTTGGTGAAAAAAGAAATTACGAATTTTGGTATACAAGACGGTCAGTATACTTATGACCTATTTTGAATACCTTATGGTCAAAATTAGCTTCAGCCTATTTCAGAAAAAAATTGTAGATATTGAAATCTAGTTTTCAAAATGGGTTCAATTGTACCATTTTGAGTAACAGTTAGGTAATTACAGTGATTGTTGTCAAGTGTGCACAATTATCTCCGAAAATTATTTTTAAAAGTGAAACAAATAGTTTTACTGAATATTTTAACTTATAGTTTTGCTATACCTCAAGCAAGATTTTCTAGGTCCGAAAATCAAAGTGTGAAATACCACTTAGAACCATTCTAATTTAAAGAAGTTAGTAGAAAATGATGTGACCCAATAAGTAAATGTGTTTTACAATATTTGTGAGGGGTGAAGAATCTAAATACTTTGATATTCGAACATATCTAGACTTTAAAGAAATATACTTTCAGTTTGAGAATAAATTTATTTGAAGTTACATTACGAAATACTTTTATGTTTAGTATTCTTTTGACTTATTAGTCAACTAAACTTGTAATTATATAATAATGTATTGGCATTTCTTGATGCATTCTGTGTTAATGTTTATAAATTTTGAGTTTGTACTATGTGATTGACTTTTTCGAAAAAAGTCAGTTGATCTTATTTAATCGATAAGATTGTGTGATTTGATTATTAATCCGGAACTAATTATTGGTTGATCTCATTTGAGATAGTTAGATATGATGTAATCTCAGAAATGGATAGATTAGCATCATCGGGTAACATTAAATTGTTTCAAATTTGTTGAAAGTCAATCTTTGCACTTTGTTTAAATAATCAGAGTTATTTTTTCGAGGAAGTAAACGTGAAGTTTATATGCTTCAATTAAAATTTAATTATCGAAACCGTTAGACGGATATCGAGGACAAGAATACGAAGACAATTTTTCGTACGCAACATTCTGCAAAATTATTTAAAAACACAACGTTTTTACATATGGCTGATACGTGGTGTTATTTTCAGATAAATGATGGCGATGGAAGTGTGATGAAAAACAGTTGGTTCTTCGTATATGTGACACATACCACATAGGATGACACTGTTTGGACTGATCATCTAAGACAGAGCAACTATGTCGGTGAGTGAAAACAATGAAGGAGGTTAGCCACGTGAATATTCACACCAAATCATGTATTCCTCAACAATCTTAATTTTCACCACATCGTAAACTTAATTGAGAAATTAACAAGCAAAACAACACCAAATGAACTTAAGTTCAAATCGAGACTAAAATCTGCAATTCATATAAAATACAAGTTATTTTCTAAGTATGTTTTACCTTTTAGTTGTATTGAATTTCAGGACGAAATTCTTTTTAGGGGGTGATGATGTAATACCCCAAGAAATTCTATAGTGTGGATTCCACACTTGACCATCATAGTTAAGTCAGTATGGAAGTATGCCCATTTGGGTGGCATTGATTTGAGAAATAAATTTCTCATATGTATAGTAATTTGTATGGAAACTCATAATGAGCTTCAAGAGAGTTATCTCTAAAAAAAATTATTATTAAAAAAATAATAATAATAATTAATTAAATAATTAAGTAATTAAGTACTAATAATAATATTTTATTAATTAAACACATGGGCTGTTAGAGAAATCATGGGCTGCCATGTTAGTAAAAGAAATAATATTTTATTTTATTATTAAATATTAATATTAATAAAATAATGTTATAAAATACTATATAAACCCCTTCCTCCCTCATTTCAATTCACTCTTCTCTTTCTCCCTATCTAACATATCTCTCTAAAATTCTTATATTCTCTTATTTCTTTCTCTTCTCATTTTATTTATTTAATTTTGTTGTTAAGTAGTTACAATTTTATTCAAATATCTAAGGAAGAGAATTTTCTACAACAAGGTGATGATCAAAAGATAAAGTTTTTATCATCAAATTAAGGTAGGTGGATATGTGGAACTTCCCTCTATTATAACTAAAATCTATTTTATGTTTTGTTATGAAAATGCATGGAGATGAATTATTTTGTATTATTTACAAATTAAATATATATTTTGTTAATATGATCACTATTTATTTTTAAGTGATGGAAATTGATTTAGATTGATAATAAATCTAAAAAAGATTATGTAAATAATAATCAAATGGGTAGAAAAAGGGAGACCCCCTTAGACTGTTGCTTCCGCCTGAGGAAGCGGTCGACCGTTGTTTCTGCCTGAGGAAGCGGTTGTTACCCGGTTTAATACAAGATAAGATATTAAATAGTTGGAAAATAAATCATTTAATGGTAATTTATTTACAAGTTCATCAGTTAATTATTCTTGTGATTTTGATGAATCATGTTTTCAATCTATTATTTTTGGGCTGATATTTGCCTACTGAGTTTACTCACCCCTAAATTTCTCCCACAGGTTACGTTGAGATGAAGGATTCAATGATGTGTAGATTAAGAAGCAGATAGCTTGTGTTATCAAATTTGTATAAATATAACTGATAGATTAAACTACTATTCTATCACTTAGGATAAGGGTTATTTGTATTAATTCTTATTGTTTTAACATTTTTATAAACTTAGATGTTAAGTTTTAAATTGTATAATTGATGTATTAATTTACATTTAATTTTCGTCAAGAATAATTAAATTAATTAGGTTTTATACGAAATTATATAATTCCCGTAATTCATACTGTCAGATTTACAAAACGGTGTTTTTGGACATGTTCCGGTCAAAATTGAGCCGAGTCTATTTCTGACAAAATTATAGATCTCGAATTTGTCTTTTCAAAAAGGTTTTATACCATGTATTTCTAATTTCGAGTTAGAGAGTAATTACTCTTCAAAGTTACTGATTTTACCAAAATTGTTAAAAAACTGAAATTATATTTTCTGAGTTTTTACATGTCCGTATCAGTACTTCAGATGCATATTTGGGCCCTTTATTGTCAGAATTGGCCTCGGGCTATTTCTGATGAAATTGTAGATCTGTGAATCTAGTTTTTAGAATGGGTTTTATTTGTAAAAATTCAGATCTACGGTTAAGTAGATACGCCTATTTTACTCGACCGTATGCAGTTGACACGAAAATTATTCTTAAAACATTACATTTTTATTTTTCTTTGAATTGGACTGATTTTGACGAGTCAATGAGCATTGACCTGAATAATGGTTGAATTGAATTAACTTTGACTTAGTTAGAGACTTAAGTTGACCTTAAATTGGACTTGGTTGACTTGGACCTTATTTTAAGATAACAAATGTTGACTAAAGTAGACCATTAATAAAATATTTTTAAATTCATTGTCTTTCAAAAGTAAAGTAAATGAATTTTATTCGATATTTTTACTTACACATCTATTACACTAATCACGCCTTAGTTTTCAGACTCAGCGAATCGGATCGGATTTAGAGTACCGAAAATCGGGGTGTGACAATATGTTTCCATCACCATCTCCGTCTCCATTTTCAACCACCACTACTACCCCCACCCCACCGTCACCACTACCACCACCTTGTAATTTCTCTTTCTCTATCTCTCTCTCTCTTAAAACAACAACCATCTCCTTCATCATCGCTACTACCAAATTAGAAAAAAAATAGCAATCTCCATCGCCACCATCTCTTTCACCACCGCTATTGCCACTGCCACCATCACCATATCTCTCTCTAAAAACTCCACAGATCAAATCTTTTTTCCAGATATGATTTAAAAAAAATTCGACCAATTTCAGTTGAAGAAGATGATCGAATTCAACTATTGGTGATCGAATTCGACTGAAATTGTTGACCATAATTGGCCGAGATCATGATTTCGATCGTTGATGGTCGAAAATTTTAGTTTAATTCGACCACCAATGGTCGAATTCGACTTAAATTGTTGACCACAACTGGTCAAGATCATGATTTTGATCGTTGGTGGTCGAAAATTTTAATCTAATTTGACCACCAAGAAAATAATCACGGCTTCTCTTCTCCCTCCTCCTCTCTCTCTCTCTCTCTCTCTCTTTGAAAGTCTAAAATCCTTACGGTTATTAGTTGGAATAACTGTATGTCAATGTGACTAAGGTTAAGGATTACACAATCATCAAATAAAAATAATGTTGGTGATAAAGATGGAAACTAAAATCTCTAGTCAAGAGTATTGACTTATTCGATTCTTTAATATGCGGAAACAAGAATCGAATATTTCATTCTCTTAATAAATATAAAGATATGCACAAGAGATTTTGTTTACGAGGAAACCCAAACTGGGAAAAACCCCGGGACCTAGTCCAGAAAATAATCCACTAAAAGAAATGAAAACTTACAAACCGATTTACCACTCGATGGACACGAATTACGACTCCCTCTACGCTCCAACAGCTACGGTGTATAGTTCTTCAACAAATTCGAACTCCACGAATTTGCCTCTTAGTAGATGATGATGCGTCTCCAACTTGACCTCCGCAAGTCCCGCACCATGAACCAATACTTGACTCTTCAAGTATCACCACTTGCTTGACACTTTCAAGCTTCACCACCGGAATACCACCGGCACACAAAAACAGAGTTTTGGTTTAAAGTGGGAAGGATTTGAACCAAGTTCAACAAGCTTGAGAACTAAGAATTTCGAGTTTGAAAAACTCTCAAGAGCTTGTTGAGGTGAGGGGTGAATGGTTGATTGAATACTGGAGATTCAACCCCTATTTATAGTGAAGATGTCCAGCTCAATCCTAGACTAAATTATTAGTTCTAGGTCTAATGGTAGACACCATTATTGGGGATGAGAGAATAATCCATTGAGCCTCTCATCCCACTTAGAAATGTTTTCCCATGCTCAATTATCTCCCTGAAACAAGGCTTAGAGGGAGATGAGCAATAATGTGTTAAAAAGTTACTTTACAGCTCAGAAAATCGCACTAAAAAAAAAGAATCTGGGCGTTGGTTTCGAAATCAAGCCAGTCGGTTTCGAAACCAACATGTGGTTTCGAAACTGACCTGATTTGGTTTCGAAACCAACAAGCACCTGTGATGGTTATTGTCTTTTGGTTTCGAAATCAACAGGTTGGTTTCGAAACCAAACTTCATCTGAAGATAGATGTGGTTTTGGTTTCGAAACCAAACTGTTTGGTTTCGAAACCAAAATTCATCTGAAGACAGATGAGTTTTGGTTTCGAAACCAACAGTTTTGGTTTCGAAACCAAACTTCATCTGTCATCAGATAAAGTTTGGTTTCGAAATCAAACTGAGGTTGATTTCGAAACAGACTTTTCCCTATATAAAAATAACACCATCAATGCAGTTGGTTTCGAAACCAAGCTTCTTGGTTTCGAAACCAAAACTGTCCAGATTAAATTTTTATCTTTTAAAACACATTTTATCAAGAACAAACAGTGTGGGAAACACTCTTAGCAATCTAACCACCTATGGTACTTAGTGTTCTAAGTCACTTACCATCCTAGGATGTCTTCCGGTGGTGAGTTGAGTTCTTCGGAGCCTTTGTAGATTTCTTCTCTTTCAACCGAAGTGAACCGAGACTCACTAGACTCTAACTCAGAATTACAAGAGATCATCTTGAGTTAATTTTTGACACGAAATTCGACAAACATAAAACATGGACCTTTCAATCTCCCCCTTTGTCGATTTCGTGACAAAAACCATTTAAGAGAAATAAAAAAAATAACCCTTCCCCATTACAGCATAATTCCTCTTACAATGTACTCAAGACATAATAAAGACACACTCCCCCATAGTTATGACATCTAAACCTTAGGAGTAATCTTTTGATGATTTCCTGCAAAGAATTCAAACTCATTCCAGAACAAGATAATACAGATAAGTAAGAAAATACAGTATCTTGTAATGAAAAACACATGAAAAACATAGGGATTTCAACCACTCCCCCTATGTATTTGAATTCTCTCCCCCATAGTTATATATACTCCCTGTTGGGTAATCAATTAGAATGATAAACACTTCTCCCCCTTTTTGTCAGAAATAGACAAAGGTGAAGAAGGAAAAAAAATTCCTGCAAGAAGATACATTCAGGTATATATGGAGAAAGGAAATAACTGATGCTTTGACAAGAAAAGAAAAACTGAATCATCCATCAATTGTTCTAGCTTTCCAAGAATCAGATAATAGAGTTTTAAAGAGTGAAAGATGAAGCCGCAAATGAAAGAAATAAAAATGAAGTATCATTTACAACTAACAAAACAAAAAATAGCAACTAGCTATCCATCGTATCAGCACTGGAGGACTCCGCAACAGTAGAAGAAGGTGGAGGAATGTCCTCATCTCCATCAGAACTGGAGGATTCACCAGAGGAATCCTCATCTTCAGTGTCATCATCAGGCTCAATAGGGCGATCATGACTGGTCTTGGATCTCCCCTCTTCTGGCACAGCAGGAATGCCTTCAACCCCAACCTTTGCAGCAATGGCATTCACAACGGGCACCAACATCTTCATGTATGCAAGGATGGTGTTGGTGGCCTGTACTTGTGCAACCCGTGCCTGTCGTCGAATCTCCCTCCGAGTATGTCTGGAAGTACTAGCAAGTACAGGAGGGATCGAAGGAGAAGGCTCAGTAGTAGCAGGAGCAGGAATCCCGGACTCTGGAGCAGCAGCAGGGTCAGGAGCAGGAGCTTCCATAGATTTTAGGTGTCCTGTGATGCGCTTGACCGTACCAACAGAGATAGGGCGCATAGCTTCGAGAACAACCTCATGAGAAGGAATAGCAACTCCGAAATGTTGAAAGATTTTCTCAATAAGCTTAGGAAAGGGAAGCAAGTGGGAATATGTGGCATACTTATTGATTGTGATCATTTGATACACAATAAAATCCGCCATCTTCAGTTTAGTCCTAGTTCCCAAATGAAACAGAAACTCAGCCATGTCGTCACTGAGTTTGCTCCGATTCCCAGAGCAAGGGAAGAGATTAGTTGCAGCAATGTTCCCTAAAACCTTATAGAATAAGGTGCACCTAGAGGCAGGGAAACTTCTTCTCCACCCAAAACGTTCCCCAGCCAATTCTTCTGCAATGGCTTCGGCGCTAGGTAGATATTCCACCTCAGTGTCACGCTCGGGAGGGAATTGAAGTGCCTCCGCATCATCCTCGAAATCGAGGAGAGAGGCAATGAGAGGACTATCCACAATAAAAGGTTTTCCACAAACCATAGTTGAAAACTTAAGACCCTTCTCATCAATATGGTGAAAATTCGAGTAGAATACTCGAACAAGTCTTGGGTAGGCATTCCCATTGCCATTAAACAGCCTATCCCAGTTGCGAAAATTCAACCTTGATTGAATTTCAAGAAGAGTTACATCCTTGTACCAATTAACTTGTCGCTCAACGACAAGAGAACGCTTTTGAAAGTTTTGGATGTAAAGATTGTAACAATTTGCCGAATAAAATTTTTCTTTTGTTCTAGGGCAAATGAAGGATTGGGATGAACCCATGGAGGATCTTGGCCTTTTGGGGTTGGGAGTGGAAGAGGTGGAAGGGTTTGTGCGGTTTGAAGACATGATGAATCCTAAACACAGAACTAGGGTTCAAACACAGGAAAATAAGGAAGATCAAGAGAGGAGGAAGAAGGCTTACCAAGATGGAGAATGCGTGAAAAAGCCTAGCACTTGATCAAAATCTTTTGCAAAACCCTTAAGAATCCACTTCTTGTGTCTTTCGAAATCCCAAGAAAATTTGAGAAGAAATCGAGTGGGTTTCGAAACCCTTTTATAAACCCAAAACAAATACTCCCAAAAATGCCCCTGAAAATGCGTGAAATACGCGGCGGTTTCGAAACCAAAAGGGTTGGTTTCGAAACCGAGACAAAAACTGTCTTCAGGTGAGTTTTGGTTTCGAAACCAAAAGGGTTGGTTTCGAAACCGAGACAAAAAATGTCTTCAGGTGAGTTTTGGTTTCGAAACCAAAAGGGTTGGTTTCGAAACCGAGACAAAAAATGTCTTCAGGTGAGTTTTGGTTTCGAAACCAAAAGGGTTGGTTTCGAAACCGAGACAAAAAATGTCTTCAGGTGAGTTTTGGTTTCGAAACCAAAAGGGTTGGTTTCGAAACCGAGACAAAAAATGTCTTCAGGTGAGTTTTGGTTTCGAAACCAAAAGGGTTGGTTTCGAAACCGAGACAAAAAATGTCTTCAGGTGAGTTTTGGTTTCGAAACCAAAAGGGTTGGTTTCGAAACCGAGACAAAAAATGTCTTCAGGTGAGTTTTGGTTTCGAAACCAAAAGGGTTGGTTTCGAAACCGAGACAAAAAATGTCTTCAGGTGAGTTTTGGTTTCGAAACCAAAAGGGTTGGTTTCGAAACCGAGACAAAAAATGTCTTCAGGTGAGTTTTGGTTTCGAAACCAAAAGGGTTGGTTTCGAAACCGAGACAAAAAATGTCTTCAGGTGAGTTTTGGTTTCGAAACCAAAAGGGTTGGTTTCGAAACCGAGACAAAAAATGTCTTCAGGTGAGTTTTGGTTTCGAAACCAAAAGGGTTGGTTTCGAAACCGAGACAAAAAATGTCTTCAGGTGAGTTTTGGTTTCGAAACCAAAAGGGTTGGTTTCGAAACCGAGACAAAAAATGTCTTCAGGTGAGTTTTGGTTTCGAAACCAAAAGGGTTGGTTTCGAAACCGAGACAAAAAATGTCTTCAGGTGAGTTTTGGTTTCGAAACCAAAAGGGTTGGTTTCGAAACCGAGACAAAAAATGTCTTCAGGTGAGTTTTGGTTTCGAAACCAAAAGGGTTGGTTTCGAAACCGAGACAAAAAATGTCTTCAGGTGAGTTTTGGTTTCGAAACCAACATGAGTGGTTTCGAAACCGAAAACACAAAAATGGCTCCAGGTACAGATTGGTTTCGAAACCAGTCATTTTAGTTTCGAAACCAAAGAACAAAATCACCCAAAAATATGACAAATTTCCCATAAAACAATTTTTAGAAAGAAATTTTGATGGAAACAAGGTATGTCCAAGATAAGTGACCTGTTACACAAGGCTATAAAGAGTATAATGCAATTATCACACGATTTTGCAAGCAAGAGTTTGCTAGACCAAATTCAAATATAGCCTTGTAGATTCTCAAAACAATCAACACCACAATATTCTTTAGAGATGATCAATGAGTGTGTGTGTGTGGAGAGAACAATATCATTTATGTGAGATCATCCTAAAAGGAAGATAGGATAAGGATGTCCATATGACAGATTTCTTCAACTCTGGACCTTACCTAGCATGAATGAACCATCTCACGTTGTACCCTACAAAATTGAACTATATGATTGACCATAAAATAGAATATAATTTTGTGGTACTCAAGAGCATGAGACATGGATTATCAACAAGACCCCAGTATTTTCCTTGAACTTGCAACCTACTCTTATCCGAGGAGATGATTCCAAGAAAGTACCCGTATTGGGATCAAGCGAATCACCATGATGTCAAGATGAAGCAACGCACATCGAGTTCCCAATCTTTTTGCGGGATCTCACTCTTTTTGATGTTCAAAACACCGAGTTCAACATATTTTACTAGAACTCACTCTTTTTGGTGTTTTTCACCAAGCTCAAAATCTTTTACGAGAGCTTACT
>MVGT01001155.1:172706-182847 GCA_002174775.1 Macleaya cordata | reverse complement strand
ACAATTTGCTCGTTCTTTTTTCTTTTTTCTTCCTCATGATATAAGAAAAATTGTAGAAACAAAGATCTTAGATATGCAATTAAATCCGAGATTCGCCATTAAAATTGATGATGCAAACAATATACAATTGTATGTGTATGCAGCTTAATCATCTTCACATTGCCATTAAACCTGCAACATTTTATTATCTTCATTACACCATTAAATCTGCAACTAATTTCATCATTTCCAACCTCTTTTTCATCTTCCTCAACTTCAAAACTCAGATCTCGTTTGATCTTAATATCTTTTTCTCAAAATTTCGTCAATTTCAATCTCTTTCTCGATATCGTTTTCTCAAAACTGAGATCTCGTAGTTCTATTTTTGTCAAACTCAGAGAGAGAGAGAGAGAGATCCCGAGCTCTCTCCCTCAATTTCTCTCAATCTCTCTCCCTCATTTTCTCTTTTTTCCTTTCTTCCTTTTGCTTTAGTTCCTCTCTTTCTCTCCAACTTCTTTTTCTCTCTCTTAAGTTTTAGTAAGGGCGTCAACGTCTTTTACTCGTTTTTGGGTTTTAATTACAAAATAAATTTAGAGTGAGGTGGAACTTAAAAGTAATACAAGGATTGAATTTTTTCCGTTCTCTCTTCATTCTTTCGCAGACATTTCCCATGAATGGCCATTCCTTACCCAAAAGATTGTATTTATTTTTTTTTTAATTTTAAATTCTCATAGAAATATAGAGCAAAATAAAAAGAAAATGAAAAAGATTAAAAATCATTTTTATCGGTTGTCTAACAAAAATTTTGCATTATATGTTAGTTTAATTTTTAAAGTTTGTTGTTATTCATACCACAAATGTAAGTCGAATTAGAGGACCATCCCACTTGTATTACTTGCACATATATTCTTTACTTTCTTTTTTGGGTTAAACTTTTCCTTTCTTGACTATGTGAATTACTCGTGCAGGTATCATTGTGATGCCTTGCTGGTCAATAAATCTTAGCCTTTATAGTCAAAATAAAATTAAAAATTAAACCCTTGTTTTAAAATTTTAGACCTAGTAGATTAAAATCAAACCCTCTTCAAAATCCTAAAATAAAAGGCTATCAATTTATCAAGGGCTATTTGGACCGACCAAGTTACAAAAACTGTGTTGGATGCTTATGTGGTATTGTCTGATCCACTACCATATAAATTGGAAACCACTTCAAAATACATTTGGGATGGGAAGGGAAAAGTGGTGGCTTAAAATCCCTTCAAAATGGATAATGCTTAACTTACAGTAAAATCCTATAAAATTTTCTACTGAAAGCTAATCCGACGGTGAAACTATTTTTTACGTACCCTCGTGATTCGCATCTATCCTAAAATAATTGCATCCATCGCAGATTATACCTTCGATAGAAAATTCTGTAGGTTTTTCAGTAACCCTAGCATCACCGCTTCAAAATACATTCGGAAGGAGAACAGAGGTGGATCCCACCCTACTACATAAGCGTGTGACACGACTTTTGTAAAATCATTGGTCCAAAAGTATTACTCTTCAAAGATTGACAATAACTTAATATAAATAAATAAAAAAACAAAGACTTCAAACTTTACCTTAAAGTTATCGTTGTTTAATTTCGATGACGCCAAAGAGTCTCAAGAGAGTCGGAAGAGTTAAGTCCTCTTTGTTTTTTTTTTTTTTTTTTTTTTTTTTTTTGTTTTTTTGTTTTTTTTTTGTTTTTTGTTTTTTTAAATTGGCCCCTGCTTAATTCAAGTTTGGCCCTGCAAATCCAAAATTGTCCCCTATCAACTCTCCTAAGAAGAAACTCTACTAAATTTTCTTTTCTTCTAAAAAGTCCTTATAGAAAATTATGGCCAAAAGGCCACAAAATTAGGGTGCTCCTACGCACCGCTTTGGGTGCCTTCCCCAAGGTCAGCCCTGATTTTATATACGGTGGTTGTAAGTTGGTGGTTCACGTTTTCTTTTGACGTCCCACATAATCCGAATTAAAATCACAAAGTTATAACGTATCCGTTATAACTAAGATGGTGAATCCTATAATTTTTATACGAATAGAATAGAGTTATCTTTGCAACCAAACATTCCAATGATGATCGACGCCGGCCCATGATAGAGAGATCATACCAACTTGCAAAAAAAAGCTTTAAAAATAATTGTCGTCCACTATACAAAGAAGGTGGCGCCACAAAATGAGACTTGTTAATAATTTGGACTCAATGAGTGCTGAACAGCACTAGCTAGCTTGCTAGCAGTGTGTATACATATAGTTTTCAGTTCAGTTAATGATAAGAAAGAAAAAGAAGAATTGGCTTGTCACTTTGAGGAAACTTACAAGAACATAAGTCTTGTTAGTGGGCCCAATTTGGTGCCAATTTCGATTACAAAATGACAACTGACTTTCCTTCATTCATTCATTCCTTCCTTCCTTCCTTCCTTCCTTGATTGATAGAAACCATAACGAAATTTGCAAAGGGCAATGAACATGATTATTAGCTGGTGTTGTTTTCAAAGAAATCGTAAGAACATGCATTATAGAGACATTAATGTAACAGGGATGTTGACCTTTAATAAAATGATAAGGCTGCTTTGATTTTTGGTCAAATATAGTCTAATTTAAAGTACGTTTGACAATAAAAAAACTTTCAAAGCAATAAGGGGTGTCATGTTTTTGTCTGAGTTATAAACAATTAAATTAGCTAGGTTTAATTTGCAGTACTAGCTTGTGGTCCCAACATGGACACCCATGCATATCCACCACTACCATCTCGATCAACCCCTCTTAATCCTATTTGGTAATCTTCTGAGTTATCAGAGGTCCCTTCAAAGTGATAAGCATGGACGATAAAGATTTTGTTGAAAGAAAATCATTAACAAATTAAGGCTATTTGTTCAAAAAACTAGTTTGGAGAGGTATTAATTGGATTCTCCAACCCTATCAAAGATTCATAAAGAGAGAGATTGAAGAAAAAACCCAAAGAAGAGCTACGTTTTAGGTTCCAACCCAATCAAAATAGATTTTGGAAATCTAATCCGAAAAAGCATAAAAAGACCGAAAGGCCCTTATAGAGTAGAGTTTCAAACTCTCGATCTCTCACTTTCATTCTTACTCAGTTTCTCTCTCTACAATTTAGGATTTCTAACTCTTGTTTTCTTTTCCACTTTTCGATCGGAGATGATAAAGATGCATTAGATTTTACTCAAATCTAAAACAAAAAGAAAAAGATGAAGATAAGTTGCAACTTTAATGGTTGCTTGATCAAGACGCGAAGATGAATCGGCGGGACGAAGAAGATGAAGATGAGTTCTAGCTTTAATGGTTGCTTGATCAAGACGTGAAGATGAATCATGATGAAGAAGATGAAGATGAGTTGCAGGTTAATAGAGATTTCATCTCCATCTTCTTTGTTTTTTGCTCATCGGATTTGAGATAGCATCTTTGCACACAGTTGCATAACACTTGCATATCGGCCACTTTCATAAACTTGTATAGCATTTGAACATAGTTGTATAACACTTGCATATAGGGCACTTGCATAACACCATGCATATCACTTGCGCATAGTTGCATAACACTTGCATATCACTTGCACTTGCATAACACTTGCATATTTCTTATACAACTTGCATACAGTTGCATAGTACACTTATATATAGTTGCATAACACTTGCATATCACTTGCATAATACTTGCACATCACTTGCATACAATTGTGCAACACTTGCATATCACTTGCATAACACACTTGCATATACATAGTTGCATAACACTTGTATACACACTTTTTTACAGTTGCATAACACGAGATTGCATACTAGTTTTTTTTTTTTTTTTGCAGAAAATGAAAAACAAATTAAATGGTAAGAAGAAAAAGATGATGATGATGATGATGATACATATGGTCGTCTAATTTCATGGGTCATTTGACTTGCCGGAAAAATATGAAGATAGAAAGGATGATGATGAGGAAGATGATGAAGATGTAGACGAAGAAGATGAAGGTGAAGATGAAGAAGAAGAAGAAGATAAAGAAGAAGAAGAAAATTATGAAGATGATCGCCGACAGATCTGACTCGCCAGAAAAAATGGTGAAGAATGCAACCATTAACCTACGATACCGATCTCTCTCTATTACTTCCTTTCCAAATAAAAGAAGGGCAAATATATCCATAAAAATAAATAAAACCAAGTCAAAGAGTTCAAAAAGACAAATGTCCATAAAATTAAAAAAAATTTGTATTGGATTTTAAAAAACTAAAGTTGGGTGGGCGAGAAGTAAAACACAAGTCAAAATTGAGGTTAAGCCTCAATTTTATTTTATTTTTATTAAATTACCTCTTATTAAATAGAGAGTAACACAAAATTTTAGGAACCTGATACGGTTGCTTATGCCGCATACTCTCAAATGTTGCCTTGACTAGGTGCGAGTCTAAATTACCAAAATGAGTTGGATCATTTTGGTTTTTGTCTTTTAAACCAACTTTCATTTAGCTTTATGATCGCATCTTTGTATTGGTCAACATCATTTGACTAAAGTCTAGGGGTTTTTTTTTATTTTTAAAACTATCAAGACATATGTAATTAAAAAAAAAATTGCAATGAGTAAGTACTGTTAGGTTTCTGGTTGTTGGTTCCTTCACCCACAAACCACGAACCACTCCACTTTGGCCTTCTCACAATGATATAATACTTCCAAACTAATTTTATAAATTTAATTTTAAGCAAAGTTTCATGGGCATGGGAGGTGTGTGCCATTTAGTTTGTCCCATTTTAAAGTCTCCTAGCTTTCAATGATTTCAAACAACATAGCTTTCAAAGCCACCTAATTTCTTTCTATTCGTTTTTTCATCATTTAGAAAAACACCAAATGAAAGCACCTTACAATCTTAAAATAAATCATCAACAGAAAAATTGGTCTAGAAGATTTCTAATTAATCAGTATCTTAAGACTAGTCAAAAATATCTAATTAAAATTAAAGCTACTCTTATCTTAATATTTTATCTTATCCATACATGTAGGTGAAGATCCTCTATTTAAAAAATAAATAAATAATAATAATAAGATTAAGGGCACCGTGTTAATAGGCCTTGAAATGATTAAAAATTAAGAGGAGTCATAATGTATATTACATAATTATATTGAGAATTGAATCCATAACTACTATAGATCTGCTACTCTAATACCATGTTAAGTTGTTAACTAATCCTTTACTTTGAAAGTTCGATCAAATTGTTAGAGAGAAGAACTAAAATATATAACATCCACTACCAAAACTAGCGGCTCCCTCCACTTCAAAGTGTAATTGTGCAGCATCTGGGCAGCTGCGTGGAGTAGCACGATCATATTAAAAACTTATACTCGTTGTGCACGTAATATTAATTTTTTAAAAAAATTAAAATACCAAATAGGTTTTTTTCCATTAAAAAAATTTTGATCAGAATTTTTTTTTTAAATGTACTAATTATTTGAATGGTAATTTTCGTTTCTCCTATTTTTACTAGCAAAATATCTCTTCATTTCGTCGTACTATAAGTGAAGAATAATCTTGTGAAATGGTGAGAGAGAGTGAGAGAGTAATTAGGTGTTGAATCTTTGCGAAAATATCTCTTAGACATGAAGAAAATCATAATTACCAAAAATCAATCCGGGATTTCACAAATTTCATTAACAAACTTCATTAATTAATTAACAATGGTTTATAATTTATAACTTTGTTAAACCATCTATTTTTCTTCCCTAATTAAACATCACCAAAACGCAACTAGGTTGGCCCCACTGAGACCATCATCGTTTAGACCTACTTTTAGGACCTCCCATGTATAGTCCAATGTGATTAGTGTGAACTATTACTGGAACCTTTGGATTTGCACCCTAAGGTATTGTTTGGGGTGTAAATTCGGAGTTCCTGTAGATTACTCGTGACTAATAGGAGTTTGAGAAGTACTACTTCTACAAAAAGTTTAACTAAAAGTTTGACAAATAAATGAGATAACAAGATATAAAGACCGTTCTTGTACTTTTACCATTAAGACCTTGTCTAAGACCTCACCACATTACATGTTTGTTAAATTTTTTGTACATATAGAATTACTGTAGGAGTTTAACATTGACACTATTAAACTGAGCAAAAAAAAAAAAAAACTTTGTTAATTGAGTGATGTTACATGTACACCCACACTTTGACATAAAGTTTGACACCCAGCTTTATAGGATCCACATGGATACGATCCGATGGCTAATTTTTTATTTTTATGATGATGATACATAGTGATCTTATGTCCTCATAAAAAACTAGTATATTCTAAAACTTCTAACCCCATCAAAAGTTGATTGAAAATCAACGGTGAACAAATCGATTATATTTGAATATAAGTTTCCAATCAATTTTTGATGGGGTCAAATATTTTAGAATGAGCTGATTTTTCGTGAGGATGATATACATGGTGAGACGAACATCCTCACAAAGAATCATCCCTTGGATCGTATCTATCTAGACCCTACAAGGCTAAGTGTCAAACTTTATATCAAAGTGTGGGTATACATGTAGTATCACTCTGGTTAAATATCCTACCAATTGCATTTTAGGGGATAGTTGTAGACCATATGTTTTATCATTACCTGCCTATAAATTTTTCTTTCCTTTTTCCATTCTCCTAGGATGTAATTTTCCTAAAAATAGGGGAATAACAAATCTAATTAGAGAGGTGGGTTTCTATTTTGGTTCCCAAAAGTTCAAAAAACTAATTTAGCAAAAAAAAACGTAACAAGCAACGGTTGTAAACAACCATTAATTATAACAATATATAGGGTCAGTACTCTTATAACAGTTTTGAGGTTCAAATTGACATGACCGATATAACAAAAAAGAACCACCGTTATAATAGTGTTTACATTTTAAACAATAGGTTAAAAAGACCAAGCAATTTTTTTACCTTATGTTCCCAATTTTTTAACAAAATAACAATCATTTTTATGATTATATGGTAAAAACGATCATTATCATATGATGATCTTATTATAACGATGTTACAATGATATAACGTAAGATCGTATTATAACGATCGTTTTTTAAACACTGGCTAGTAATATTAAGTCCTAAATCATTTTTCTATCAGATCATATGTACAAGTTACAACCTATAATAGTTGCGGATAAAGATTGCGCTTTATAGCTAGGCAACTAGCATTGGCTATTAATTAGGCGATTGGACGTAGGGCACATATGACAGGTGGGGATTCATTTTGGGTTGTTATATATTGAAACTTTGTTAGTTGTCGTTTTGGTCCCCTCCACAATCCACTCTTAACTACCTATCCTTTTGTCCTCAATATACATATGCATTTGCCTGCCTAGCTACCTTATGTTTAAAGAAAAGTTGATTAATGCATTAATTATTGACACATGGCACATCATTAAGTAAAACAAAGGGACAACTATTCCTAGGGCTCCCATGCAATTGGAGCACCCAAATGCATTTTAAGAAAAAAGGGTTTTTTTTTAGGAATACACCCTCAAAAGAGTATTAATGCTAGGGGACCCGAGGTAGGACACTTTAAAGATTCGGGGAACACAATTTTACTTATAAGACCTATATAAAAAATGCTCTAATAATTAATTTTTAGTGAGGATCGATGTTTTTCTCATTATGTAAATTATTCTTATCGAAAATCAAACTGTTTTAAAATGTCTAATTCTATCAAAAAATTTATTTCAGTTTTAATGGCGATTGAGTGAGCTATTTAACCATTGATTTCCAACCAACCTTTGTTTTTTTTTTATTTTTTTGTTTTTTTGCTAAGAGTAAAGAATATACTGAAGGAAGGAAAACTATATAAAGAGAAGCCAGCGACCATATAGCCAACGGCAAAACAAACAAAGAAGAAAAAGTTGGAGGCATCACAAAGGAAATTGGGCATCCCAACTAGGTTGGCAACCCCAGCCCCTACAATCATCTGACACAACAACTGAACTACCCCAATCTATAATATAAACAATCAATACATTCAATAAAGATGCCAGGAATAGGACCACCCAAGTCAGCTGCAATCGAGCCAATATTCAGGAGAGAACCCCTTATAGCTAGACCATCCGCCCCAAAGTTTACTTGTCAAAGAAGAAAATTTAGACTTGATAGAGATCCATCGTGCACGCAAAACCCAGGGTATACGACCCATCTTGAAAATAAGAGTAGCAGCCAAGGAATCAGAAACAACCCATACATCAGACCACCCATTCTCCGCCAACCAACCTTTGCTAAGGTTAGATGATTTACAACAATCTAATTTTCTGTGAGAACGATTTTTATGGCAGTGGCGGACCTAGAAATTTAACTTTGTGGAGGCACACTTCAAATGAACAATAACATTAAAAAAATGTTAAGATATCTAATTTTTTTTTGAAGATCATGCAAAAAGAGTTATCTCATATTTTTAAAAGTTTTTCTAAAAAAACAAAAAAAACCTAACATCTTATATTTTTTATGGTATAATAAAAGGGCCTAATATTTATTTTTTCTCCGAAGCATTAAACGGATCAAACGCTCTCATCGGACAATGCCACTATTGTGTCGCCTTATATAGCAAAGGATGACTAAGAGCCGTTACGTATTAGTGTGGTTGATCTTTCCACTAGGTAGAGTATCACATAAAAGAATCAATCTGTTCTAAAATTTCTAGCATCCTCAAATCAACCCACCAAAATCATGAGTTCATAAGTTTTTTAGGACATCAATTTTACCGGCTGCTAATTTGCAAACAAATTTTGATAGGGTTATATTTTTTAGAAATGGATGATTTTTTGCTGTGACGATGTAATGGCTAGATGAACATGCTCATTAAAACTCAGCCTTTAGATCCTCTTCATATAGGCCCCACATGATTTTTTAGGCATTTAACCTTCATCTTAAATAATAAATATAATATAATTATTTAAGTTCTTTTTACATATTTTGAGTGGGGGAACCTGCCCTCATTAGGCACAAGTTAGGTTCGCCCATATTTTATGGTAAAGAGAACATTCTCTTCAAAATAAATCCTTGGATCGTCTCTACATGAGCCCCCATAGGTCAGATTGTGTTCTTTAGGACCCCAACTCTAAGGTCCCCTTTGATATATTTTATAATTTCTTTGAAATGGTTAGACATACGCCCTTGATATTGGTTTATTCAAGGGAAACACATAATCTAAAGCATATGGACATTCGTTTAAAAACAAGATGATCAAATAAACTCTTGGATAATTTCTATATGGGCCCCATAAACCATAGGTCAGATTGTGTTCTCCGCGTCCCCAACTCTCAGGTCCCCTATGGCTAATTTGATATGTTTTATAATTTCTTTGAAAATTTAGACATACACCCTTGATTGTGGTTTATTCTACTAAAAACATAATTTAAAGCAAGTGGACATTAGTTTAAAAATAAAATTATCAAATTAACTTTCATTCTCAAATCATAAGTTACCATTATAAAGTTGTTTGCTTTTTTAAGTCGTGTAGTTGTGTATAGACCTGGCATCGGGTGATTCTACCCGCCAACTTGACCCTAATCTGACCTGCCAAACTCGACCCTAATCCGACCAGCCAACTAAACGGATAGGGTTAGACTTGACATTTTTGGACCTGCGGGTCAGTAGGGTCAACCTGCCCAACCCGCGGGTGACCCGTCAACCCGTGAACAATATATTTAAAAAAAAATAACACTTATAGTTTAAGTTTTTTATAAGTAATTTTTAATTTTTAAATTTTAATTAGTAATTTAATCTTACAACTAATAAATTTAAATTTTTTTAATTGAATTAATGAGTTTTAAGTTTAAAATAATAATTAATGACTAATAAATGGTCTTTAAAATTTTTATGTAATACCCCAAGAAATTCCATAGTATGAATTTTACACTTGTTTAACATATTTACGTTGGTATTATACCCATTTGGGTGTGTATTGATTAGAGAAGTAAATTTCTCATATGCATAGTAATTGCATGGAAACTCATTATATGCATTAAGAGAGTTAATTATCTCTAAAAAAAAAATTTAATTAATTTAATTAATTAAAATAAAAAATAATAATATTTTAATACAAAAAACGTGGGCTGCGCTACAGTAGCCGGCGGCTACTGTAGCAGCCCACTAAAAGGAATAAAAAAATATTTTT